>JACEIK010013431.1:0-10594 GCA_018107945.1 Datura stramonium
ATAAGATATCTTTTCAAATAGAGCAGTGCCTGAATGGGACTTATCTACTTCTGTTAAGGCGGGTAAGATGTTACTGGTAATATGCTTCTAATCATCTACTATTTTTTGAAGTCCTTGGGTTTCTTGTTTTCCTACTTAATTAGTTTTAGATGAAATTCAACTATGAACTTCTGATTAAACATTGCACTTGGGGAGTTTATAAAATCTGCTGGTTTACATCTTCACCTTAGCTTTTGCATCTAAGCACCAACTAACCTAAACTTTCTTCCTTTTACTGAGGCTGTCAGCTGTAAGATGCATTCCATTCAATACACCAAGCAAAGGGAAAAACAAAGAAAAAAGACAAGTTGTTCTTTCTTGGTTAAGAACAAAGATGTGTATTATCTCGATAAAAAAAAAGTTTTATATTATAGAGTCGGAGATTGTTTATTAACTAAATGTTTTGCTAGGTTATAATCGTTGGCTCATGATAATGACAGGAAGGTTTAGGCAACTATAAGTACAAGGAATATATTCTCCATTAGTACCTCAAGTTCTTTCTTTTCTGACCCTCTCTAAATATTTGAACTACCATTTAGAATTAGTGTATCTATTAAATGTATGTATAATATTGACAATGCCATTGAGTTGAAATTTTACCTGCCCCCGTAGAGGCCTCTCTAACTCTCGAGGTAGGTTGGTAGGGGTAAGGTCTGCGTACACCCTACCCTTCCTACACTTCACCTGGTGGGATTATATATCATGAATGTTGTTGTTGTTGTTGTTGTCCCTAGAGGCCTAGGGTAATGTCCCTTTTGTGTGGGATCATATTTTTATGAGTAGATGATGTATGGAAATAGTACGAGATTCTTATTTTCAAGTTGGAGTTGGATTACAAGCTAAAACATTTTCTATTTTCTCCTTAATAGTTGATAATAGCGAGTCAAATTCATGTAGAAGTCTCAGGTCCGAGCCATAAGAAAGGAGTCGCATTTGGTAGTAGGTCATCAAAGTAGATACTGGGTACCTGGTGGGAAATTTAAAAAAAGGAAAAAAGATAGAAAATAAATCACCAAATATTTTAGGTGGACAATAGTTGGATAGTAGGCCAAGATTTACTATAGTCTCAAACCTCAAGCACTGAAACTTTGCTTTGTTCTGCGGGAAAATCACACCCCATAAATAAATAAGATCCAATATTACAAAACATATAGATACTTTTTGGTATTTACTTAATATAGTATTATATTACAAAACATCGCAGATTGAATATATATTTGGGCTGGAAAATTTTTCGGGATTTTGGGCTCTATTTACGGACATGGATATGTTTTGGGCTGAAATATAAGTTATTACACTCATGTTTCTATATGTTTTTCTTTCGGGGAAAAGAACCTATATATATATATATACTATATAAGACTCAATATTATAAAACCTAATATGAGTTTCCATTTATCAACACATATCAGTAGAATTTTATCAAAACCTTTACAAAGTAGGTAAAAAAAAAAATAATTAAAAAAAACAGGGTAAAATTAAATATCTGAATTCACGCTAATAACGTATATCCATTTGATTGTTGGTGATCCTCTTCCCAAAAATATCGCGAATAAATTTCCTCTCCCCTGTTTTTTTTCTCCATTGTTCACTGGAATAAATATTGAACATAATAATATTAAAATACATACATGCGTATTATCGAATAATTATTATAAATTCAGTGATTGAAGTTTGATTGAAGAATCAAGAACTTTACCCTTTTCCTACTTGTTATTTAGGGTAAAAGCATTATAAATGCGCTTTAACATTTTGATGGTTAAATTCCACTGATAAGGAGTAATGAATTATTTTTTTTAATATATTATTATATGGAATATAATAAAGTTGATGCAAATAATAATTCACTGCTGAGTAATGTTCATATTAGTTATTTGTTATGAAATGTGGTATATAATCTAAAATTAGCATATTTCCTTATGTGAGATTATGTGTTATACAGTCATTTTAAAAAGCCTAGAATGATTAAAGTTAATACACCGAATTATATATCACATTCCATAACAAATAATCAATATGAACCATTATTAACACTATTTACCAGCGAATTATTATTCGCATCAACTTCATAATATTTCATTCAATTAACATATCCAAAAAAAAAGGTGAAATTTAATCGCTTCGTACTCATATTTATAATGCTCGAAATACAAATAATCAGCATATGAAATAAATTAGATGTTTTGGCGTGTTCGATTAAAATTGAAAGAACGATGTCAGCCGCCATTGTTAATGCTTTTCAATCTCTACTACTTTTTTCCTAAATAATCAAGTAAGAAAAGGGTATAATGAATATTTGAATCTGCCAGTGAACAATTGAGAAAAACAGGGTAGACCAAATTCGCAAATGGGTACATGTGACCCACTTCAACTCTTCAGATTCTTCTAAAATGTTCTTATTTTGAATGTTCACAGAATAAAAAGGTAATTTATATAAATGTTATTATTTTTAGGTGATTTTTAATTTTTGCCTCTTAAATTTGTGATTTTTAATTTTTGTCTTTCGGTACTTTAAGTGATAAAAAATGCTCTTAAAAGAAAAAGAAAATGCAAGGTAAGAATAAAATTTACAGGGCATAAATTTTTTTCTGAATTATGCCTTAAGGCATAAATTCACAAGACAAAAGTTTATAAAACAGAATTTCATAAGACTGAAGTTTATAAAACAGAATTTCATAAGGCAAAAATTCATAAGACAGAAGTTCAATCGCACGAGTTTTCGCCCTTAGGCACAAGTTTAATAACATGAATTTCTGCCTCTTAAACTTGTGTCTTGGGACATAAATTCAGCAGCATGAATTTATGTCTTCTAGCGCTAACTTATGACTTGCGAATTTTTTTAAAAATATTAAGGATATTTTTGTCTTATTTTTATTATTTAAAATACTAAAAGGTAAAATTTAAAGACCAATAATTTAATAGATAAAAATTAAAGACCATTCCCAAATAAAGACAATCGACGCAAAAACTTGAAAATAAAAATTATATTTGGGAACAACCATCTAAACCAATTTCAACTAGTCATTTTCAAGCTTAAATACGTTTCCAACCTAACATTCACCAAGTAGGCATATCAACTAAATTTAACAGCTAATTTAGCATCTTATGAAAGAGGGTAAAGGAAAATAAAAAATCATCAATTAGAAACTTAATAAAATTATTGAAAATGGAAATCTACTAATAAAAAAAAATAAAATGGAAAGCTACCAAATATCATGGCAAGTCTATTTTATCGCATATTAGAATTATTATTAATGTTTTATGTTTGAAATATCTGTTTTTGAAAAGAAAATTTTACTATATTTTTATGATTGATATATACTGTTAATTTTTCAGACCGTCACTCAATTAACAACTTTTATCTCAAAAAGTTATTTAATTAATAGTAATCATCTCACAGAGTTATTCAATTTTGTTGTCATTTCACATACAAAGTCGTTCAATTATTTTCATTTCACCTACAAAGTCACTCAACCAATTTAAGTGATACTTTCGGTAAATATTGGTGATGTAAAAAAAAAAAATTAAGCCAAATTTTTAATGATTAATTAAAATAAATAGGGTTTTTACTTGTTATCAACTTTTTTTTGAGGTAAAAATTATTAGTTGAGTGATGATTTGAGAAATTAGATGTTGATATATATTGCTAACTTAATATCTAAAATTTATATGTGAAAATTAAAGATTTGGTATAGGATTGAGTTTTTTTAGATCCTGATGGGAACTTCATTTTGTAGATATCTTAATGCAACATGGAAATTAAATCACATTTGTGTTTTGGACCCCCAAACTTGGATCTTGTATTGCATCATGAAATCAAACAAGATTTTATGGAGCCACTACTATATTTGAGTCAAATCAATTAACAATTTTCTTTTGAATGTAAATTTAATCTCACTTGCAATATTTTGGGATTTGTGGAAGCTGTGGAAAAGAAAAAAAAATGAGAATAAAATTTCTTGCGGGAGAATAAAGTTCTTAAAAATGAGAAAAATGATTTCATAATGGGAATAGGAAAAAACAAGTTCTACAAATAGCATTTCATATTGATTGTGTCTTTCCTGCATTACCAGTACTTGCATAACTCTATGAGAAATTATCCATGTTCAATGTTTGGTTGGATTTTTTTATTTCCGCGTAAAATATAATACTGCCAATACAATATCTGGTTCATATTTTTCTTTTCTGCATAACTAATACATGTATAAGCTATGAGGAAATCTATGTATTAATTATGCAGGGGAAAAGGTGAAATAATTAAGCATTAATTATGAAAAGAATAATTAATACATTTAATAACTAAATTTGTATTACTAATAATTCGCATGACTAATATCTGTATTATAAATTTTTATATATCTAATCAACTCATTATTACACTTGTAAAACTCTAACCAACAATCAAAACACCCCTTTAACTGAATTTAAGCAAAGAAATAGGATATACGTATATGCAATATTCAAAATTGAAATTTATGAACTTCTATATTTATCTCAAATTAATATACACACAAACTGAAAGTAGTTCTATTTTTTATACATATATAAAAACAGTTATCTTAGGCATTCTCAATAAGCTCTAAAGTAGTGAAAGGCTTCTTTGGTTGGCTGCTATTTACTAAATTTTACATCAATTGAGTGCGGCTCCGATAAATTTGGTGCTATGCCTCTATTATTCCCTCGAAATTCCGTCTTCGAAAATAAATTTACGATACATTATATTTAAATTAATAACACAAATATTATATAATAAGTAATAATTAACCATCCCCAAGTAAAATAGTTAGAATCCCCAGAACGTAACGGAGAATTCTAGTGAAGTGGCGCATTATTTTAGTCCCATGTTTAAATTTTTTGAGTGACATTTTAATATTTTTTTCAATCTTCTTGTATAGATTTCTAATATTATCGCCAATTGTGAGGTAGATTTTTCAAAAAAGTTATTAATAAAAATCAAGATTGTTTTCATTGAAAATTAATAAAAATTTGTGTTATAAAAATATAAAATTTTCACTCATTTTTTACTGAATCAATTCACTGAGAAAACACATAGTGAAAATAGTTGGAAGCTTCATAATTTTTTTATTTTTTTTTTCAAGTAAAATATCGATGAAAATAAAAAATTTAATCAATTTAAAAAATTAAAAAAGGAAATAATGATGTGATTATTTAAAAGTTGAAAATTTTAAAAAAACAAAAAAAATATAAAATTTTGATTAAGAATGAAGAGAAATTTCAGTATTCGTTCTTTTATACTTGTAATTGAAATGTTGAAGATATAATAAACACTTCTTTTGTCTGGGATTCAGCAAAGTTGTTGGACTATTTTGAAGTGATGATCAGAAATATAAAAACATCAACTTGTTGTACTATTTTTGAATATACATTTCGTGTATTAGAAGTAAAGAACTGTTTGTTTTCAACATCGTACGTGTACACCTTGATGTGCAATTGTGGTTTATTCTTTAAAAGTTTAAATAATGTATTACTAATTGTGTCTAGCCTGGTGTCTAACTATCAATATCACAGTTTTATAGGAAAATAAAAAATATAAAACATGTGACTTGTTTAGTGCTCATAATTAGACTTCCTTTACTAATTATAGTCTCTTAATTAAATATGTTAGGAAAATCTATTGGAACTTATGATTTCTTTGTCCCTTTATGTTGTTTATTTTCTTTTCCCCCACCTAATATTTGAAACCTTTAATGCTAGGTAATTTGAATTTACATCCATACAATTGAATTTTTCAGTGTCTGAAATAGTGTTTGAAGAAAAAAAGCTTCGAATCATTACTATATTTGATCTTACTCTATTTTTAAAAAATTGAGATATTTCAATTATTTATTGACCTGGATAAAATCAACTAGAATATATATATTTATATATATATATATATATATATATATATATATATATATATATATATATAATTTATTAAATTAATTAATTGCATAAAATTAAAATAATCATTAATTTTCTTTTGAAGATTCAAGGGTTTCATCAAGATATTGAATTTGGTGTTTTTAATTAAAAAATCAATAAATCCACATGTATAAAAAAAGCGAGTTTAGATATGTTGGGACAAAATTGAATAAAGAATGTGCATCCTATGATGTTGAAAATAACGAGAACTGATGATAAGCAATGATGGCGTATTGTTATTGTTTCGCAAAATAGGATTTGAAAAGAATAGGCTCAAGTTAATAATGAGACTATCAAGTCATTTAAAAAAATATTTATGATATATATATTTTTATATATAAAAAAGTGAGATTTGTTATCTTAAGAGTAAAACAAATTATTTGTTAGAACGATCTGATGATATAAAAAAGGAAAAAAAATTGTGATAGTTGACTCTAGGTTTTGGTTATATTTACCCATAGAACTTACAATAAATTATAATGAGCAAGAAAAAATATTATAAATTGGTAAAACAGATAGAAAGCTAGGTTAGGTCTGAGATCAAACAAGCAAAATATTTCAGCTTCTTCTTTAATAACAGCAGGTCACCTAGAATTAATCATTGTCTCTATGTTAAAGTTAATAAAGAGTTGACTTTGGATATTGTTTGGTATAATGGAAAAATATTGCTTTCAATTTTAATTTACTTATTTATTTTTTTTTGGTCCGTTTCAAATAAATGTCTTTTATTTTTATAATATTTTAATTTTAATTTTTTATATGACATATTTGATCACGAGATAATTATATGTAACACTTTTTCCTTGTGATTGCAATTGTGCAAGTTTTATGGGTAAACATAAACAAAACCTAGCTAACTATGACAATTTTTTATATCATCAAATTATTTTCACGTTCTAACGATAATTTATTTTACTCTCTCAAAATATTAAATCTTACTTTTATAAAAATATATATATTTATAGATATTCTTTTAATTGACATGATAGTCTCAATTATTAAGGTAGAGTCTATTCTTTGAATTTACATTTATGAGAATACCATGAATATAAATTATTGTTATACGTTGTCTCGGTTATTCCCGATATCTGTCTGTTCCTGCTATTTAAACTTCATGACAAATGTTGATATGATAAATAAATTAAAATTAAAGCATTCTTTATCAAAATAAGTTTCCTTGAAAAACAAGAAGTAATCTTAAAGATAAAAGGACAGCATTAACCTATTATTTCATGAGGGCTATATTGTTACTATATCGTGTTAAATAAAGAAGTTGCTTATCTGTGAGAGTTTCTGTTCTCACTTTATTTGATCTATCTAAGTTTGAAAATTGCCTTTGCCTGCTTTGAGAAGAGAAAAGTCAATCAACTTTTGATGGAGTTAAACCACTATTTATCTATGCTCTGATTTTGATGTGACCTTGTTTGACCAAGAGTTCCGTCAATTAGTTGCTCTGTCGGTAGATGAAGCTTTCTCTTTATCATCTCGTGCCGGATGCAATATTTCCTTCTCGTTGACTCTTATATCGGTTCATCCCAGTCTTGAGCAAGTTGAAGAGAGAGCTTTAATAGGTTTGAAGGCGTTGTTTAGACACGGGGTTCGTGAAACGGATAAAATTTTCTTTAGAAATTTCAAAACGGACACTGAATTTTTTAATTTACCAAAATGAACACCTCATTGCCTCAACAACGTGGTTTTCATAATTTTTTTTAAAAAAAACGAATTTTAGTTTTAAAAAATCATAAATTTAAAAAAAAAATTAGAAAAATAGAGACCTCGTTGATGAGGCAACAAGATCTTGTTTGTTTTTGTACTTCTCGGTTTGTAAAATTGCTTGCCTTTGCCTTTTCTTCCTTCCATTATCAAACAGTAAATGACATGTAAACTTTTTTTTTTTAATTTTATTTAACTCAAGTGAAATTGAAAAAAAGAATTCTTACCTTAATTAACCAAATCAAATAGAATTTTCAACATTTAAAAAATAAAAATATTTTTCGTAATTAAGTATATTTTTGCTTATTAAAAATATAGCGTAATCACCGATAAATCATTTAATTTAACAACTATTAGCTATTTTTGATAGTAAAAAAATAATTAATTATGAAAAACTACTTTATTTTATAACTATTCTGATATGTAAATTCTATAAATAACTTTTCTAATTTCACTTTTAGTAAAACAAAATTAAAAAGCAGAAAACTTTACATGTCATTGTTAATAATGGATGAAGAAAAAGCAAGGAAAACGAACACGGCAAACAAATACAAAGCACAAGCGGTCGGCAACCGAGGTTTTTAATTTTTTAAACCAACGAGGTTACAGTATTTTTTAAAAAATAATATGAGAACAGCATTCTTGACCCGTGAGGTGTCCCGTTTTAGTGGCAAAAAAATTGTTATACGTTTGAAACTTTAAAGAAAATTTTATTCGTTTCGATTGTCGGAACGCGTTTTAGATATTGAAATTGATACTATACATCCATTCTCTAACTCTGTCTCTTATTTGGCCCCTAAATCAATCAATCTAGCAATGAGCAAGTTGAAGAGAGCTCTAACGGGTCTAATTGTTGTTTGAATCTTTGAAAGGTGATATTAAAAATATACCAGGAGGAAGAAGAGCTGTGAAACATTTTTACTTACTTTTTAGTGTTTGATAAGTAAGCAAAAAGTATCGGTCATTCCAAAAATATTTATATCATCTAGCAAACACCATGAATTTGAAAAGGGGTGGGAGTGAGGGTGTTGGGTAAGTGAAAAGAATACAATAAATTTGAAAGATCACTTATGAAATTTATTTTCTACTTTCATAGAAGTTATATTCTTCATTTTAGAAACTTGTTTACTTATTTTCAAAATATCTTAACCAATTAAATACGAAAAAATTAGAAATTATTTTCTTCAAACACACCCCTTTATTCATTGTGTTCAAATCAAATATAGCAACTTGGGTTAATGTCGTAATATGAAAACGTTTACCAAAAAGAAGAAGAAGAAGTTAACACGCTTCGGTTATTAATTGCAAATAGAGGTGTCAAAGGATGAGTGTGAAATTGAGTAAGTTAAAATGAGCAAGAAACAATAAATAAGTTGAAATTTATCTCCATTAAAAAGCCACTGGTAGAAATGAGCTAAAAAAGAGTTGGATCATGACCTATCTAATTTGATTCAATCTTTTTAATAGTTAGCATTCTCCCAACACTTCTTACTCATTCCACTTCTCCTGAGGCTGACTCACAACTTCAAGGTTCTACCACATTTGTGGATCTCGTCTTTGTCCTAGAAACAAGACCTAATCTTGATGACACTGAAAATTGAGTCTCAATCCAGGAACTCAAGACATGAAACTAAGACGATCCAACACTTACTAAAAAATATCAACAATCTACCCGAAAAATCAACGTCAAGAGGTTGGTTTTTTTATTTCTTTAAAAAATCAACATAAAAAGGTTGGTTTGTATTTTCAGTCTTGAACAATTTTTAGTAGTGCAAGAAGTGACTCTTACTCGCGTCCCAATCAGCTCTAACTTTGAAACTTGATCCCCGACCCTCAATCTCAATCCAGTGACCCGACCTTAACTCGGGACCCTACCCAATCGACCTTCGGTCTCAACCCCGAACGACCCTAATGCAGGACTTGAGATCCGGCCCAGTCCCTTAAAAGAACAAAGGTAAATTTCAAATAAATAAATAAAAATTAAAATAAATTTTAAATATGAACTAATATTGAATTAAACTGAAAATCGCAAACTGAGTTATATAAATTGAATTAAAATTGACCAAATATAAAATTATCATATGCTCAATTATATTAAACATTAAACAAGTTAGATGAGTCATCAATTGTTTAACCATACTTAACCCCACAAATTGCAAAGCCAGCCTAGGATGGGAGATCCTCATTTCAAAGTGAATACGTATATATTATGATGAATAGTCCGTTATTTTGTGGCAAAAAGTTGTTGGATGTGGTGTTGAAAGGAACCCTCTTATTTGGGTTGAAATTAAATATGTACACATAGTAAGTCTAATATACTTACATCATTTCATTTTACTTTAATCCCCCATTTAAGAAAGTATTTATGAGATTTATTTTATTAACACTCCATTTAACAAATTTCTTCTAGAATTTATTTTATTTTTTTTATTTTTTTTATTTTTTTTATTTTTTTTATTTTTTTTATTTTTTTTATTTTTTTTATTTTTTTTACTTTATTGAAAAACAAAAATTATTTGATTTGCGAGACAAGTAAAAAAAATTATTTTTAATATAAAAGGCCAAGTAAAATAAGGCCAAGTAAAATAAAACGGAAAGAGTACAAAGTTCTATCTCCTTATAATGTACGGGTATACACCATTTCTTAATCTAACATGCTTAACACAATTTGTCCCTATTTATGCGCGAACACATTTTTGTTACAAAACTTTCATTATAAGTTAGAACCTTTCTTGTTGCTATTAAGTTTTTGTTATGTTCGGAGTTTAGAGAAGGATCGGGTCACAATTGTGTATTGTATCGTAGTTTTATTTTATATTTTTTCAAAAGACTATTTTCATAATTCAAACTCGTGATATTCTGATTACATGATAGCAATTTTATCGGCTACGTCAAGTCTTCCTATTATTTTATATAT
>JACEIK010013432.1:0-26148 GCA_018107945.1 Datura stramonium
CTTATGATTATCAAATTTCAGCTTTGGGTCGACCGATTTAGTTATGATGTTCAGTTATATTCACATCATAATTTCAGAAAATAGCATGAAACCCCTACTCTCAGATTCTTATCTTAATTATTTTTTATATTATGCATGTTTTAAATGATTTTACTTATTTATGCAGTTTTACTTACCTTGCATACTCAGTACATTCCACGTACTAACCGCATACACTATGTTGCTTCATTTTATGATACAGGCTCCGATCTTCAGACTCAACTTTGTCACTAGCCAGCTTTAGGAGTTTGCATCTAGTTTATATTGGTGAGTCCTCATCTCCCTAGGACCATTCATTATCAGTTATCTTGGTATTTTCAGCTTTCAGATTTAGAGAGTTAGTTAGGGTCTAGTCCCATCAACTCATATTCAGATCATATATTATGCTTAGACTTCCTCTATGTTTATTATGTTAAATATTTTTTGCTTTATGTGAATGAGTTATATGTATGTTCATGCCATGGGTCGACTTGGAGTCTCTCAGGGCTCCTCGTCCCCTGTCTCGATCCGGGCCTATGTGTGGGTCATGACATTCCAACCTTTTTCACAATCATTCCAAAAGCCTCAAATTAATCCCTTTTAGCCATGAAGCATCTAATTATGTGTGTTAGACATTTTTACAAATATAAACATAAACACATGCAAACACACATAATTCTCACAAAACATAGTAAAGTACGGGAAAAATATGGCTAAGAAGTGCGTAAATACGTCATACATCACCACCCCACACTTAAACTATTGTTCGTCCTCGAACAATCTACTACTTCCCTTCTAACAATTAGGTACAAAATTCATCCTATGAATAGGTCTACTTGCACTTAGGATCATGAGACAAATTAATGAAGCTCAAACAATTCACTCGCATGCATATAGGATCAACATTAAAATATCAAAGTTCAAAATTACTTAGCTTTTAAAAAGTAACTCACCAAGACATATTTTACGCCAACATGAATCATATGTAATTTAGCAATCAAGATATACCAAAGTCTTACCATTGTGCCCTTCACAATTTGGAGAGATGCTCTTTTCTCACACAAGATATAAGTCAATATAAACATGGGTATAAAAAAAATAATTTCCCCTCACTCTCCCAAAGAACTCAACATGCATGCAAAAGACGACTCATAGGCTTGCCCTTAGTGTAATACTCCACTAATATAGAATTATGAATCAAGGATCAATTAGGACTTAACATGATTGTAATGTAGGGTAAGGGAAGGGTAGGAACTATTTGGCCAAGATAGTGACTAATCTCCTTAAACACTTTAATACTTCAAAACACTTCACTTTTCAAGCACATTCTTTAATCTACTATTTTTTTTCTCCTTATACCTCCTTTTATTTGTCAATTTTCACTTAGGTGTCTTGTGGGAATTTTTTTAGCAATTAAGCTCCTTCACACATTTTTTCATCAAATTTTTTTTTTCAAAGCTCTTTCTTATTTTTGTTTTCCCACTAACATTACCCTCCTTGTTTAGCATATTTCACAATTTTCTTTTCTTCAAATTTCCATACCTTTTTTAAAGCTTTTTCCCTTCACTTCTCCACTTATGCTTCTTTCATACAATTTTTTTTATTAAAGTGCTCTAGGAGTCATTTGGATCCAATACAAGTCAATAGAAAAAAAAGAGATTTAAGCTTGTAATATGGCTATCAAAAGAATAGGCTAAGGCTCAAAATGGCTAGCTGGGATAGTTACAATCAAGGTAGGTAAAATAGGATAAAAAGGCTACCAAAGAAATTCCTATATCACTTCCTAAATCCATCATTCTTATTTCTCTTTGCACACACACCGGGCAAGTTCTATATATCAATTTATAAGTATGGAGTATATCAAAAATTCCTCACACATTGACACAAAATGGTTTAACAATGGCAATAAAGATCACTTAAACACATATATCCATATTGCATGCGTAACATAATTAAGCCCAATTTTTCTTTTCAAACACAAGAGTCAAGTTCCAATTGACTATGTGTTTCTACCTTTTTCATGCATTATTGAGTGAATTTCATAAAGTCTCAACGATACCTACAGTGAAGCACCTAGCATTCGTAGGATCCAAGTTTTTGCTCTTCCTAATGACTAATTTATCCTTAGGATGGTCTTCATCCATCCATCATCGGGCAAAGTCATGACTCAATGACTAAAAATAAAAAAAATCTAGACTCTCTAGTCGGTTCTAAGAAACTATCCACTGAAAAAGTACAGAAAATAAAAATCAGAGGAACCTAAAATAAAAAAAATTAAGAAAAACTGCTACAAATCAATCAAGTATGCAAGATAAGTCATAAATTGCAAAAACAAAACTAGGCCTACCATGTGCAAATTTAGCAAATAAGGCATGCATGATAAGATAAAATTCACTTCTCCCCACCACACACTTAATTATTAATACTGTCCTCAGTGCTAAAATAATAAAGCATATAGTAAAAGAGTGAAAGAAGAACTCTCTGGGCTTCTATTCCTCGTCGTCTGTGGGGGCAAGAGCAACATCCCCCATCTATGCATTTCATGCTCCAAATTCGTTGTAAATTATGACTTAACACCTGTGTTCGGCTGTCTGGATGACTACACGCAAGTGCACGTGGTCGAACAAGTAGTAAGTGGCTCAAGTAAGCCAAGTATCGATCCCACAGGGACTGGACAAGTATCGATCCCAGGACGACTACGGGGCAAAATCTACTCAAGTGTCACTAGTCAACTCAAAATGCAGACAACAATGTTAAAGAAAAGTTTTTTATTTTATGGTTTTAATTTTATACTAAGTCTAAAATGAATATACAAGTGAGTCTCAACTATGAATGTGAGCATGCCGAGGCTAAAACGAACATGTAGAGAAATTAATTATCGATACAAGTTTGTTTATCTTTTCTCCAAGGTTAGTCGGAACTTATGCCTATGGATTAAAAACTCGTATTTAACCCAACTTAAGAATCATGAACCTTCCACCTACATTTCTTGATAAGAAGCAATTCATGTTCTAGCCATACAAACCGATTCCACATTTGACTATGACTTTCGTGTATATTTCTATCCCGAAGGTAAATCAATTCTCAATTTTCCCAAACAAAGAACAGATCATATCCTATTAATTCACAACTTTCCAATTTCATGTGCTCTCTCGAGTGAAAACCGACTTTTTTAGATATACATTAACATTGGCCACATTAATGCGTAAGAACAAGAATTAGAACAACCATGGAAGAAAAGATGAAACAAATGATCAACAATCATACTAATACAATTGTTCCTAACCTCTAAGTGAAATTAGCCACTCATTTGTGGATTAAACATCGTTAAATGAGTGTAAATCATACAAACAATTGAAAGAAAGGAGAAAGAGATAGAGAGAAACCCTGGGCATTTCGTCCTCAACTCAGCTCAGAACCCACGTTCTACCAAGTCAATAATTAAAAATTAACCTAAGTGTTCTATTTATACTAGTGGGAATTTTTCCGAATAGGTAACGTGTCACGGAGTGCACGCGGAGCACCGCTCCGTGACACGGTGCAAACGCGGATGCTCTCGAAATTTGGTCGTCTGTAATTACCTCAACGTGGCACGGCATGCAACGCTGAGCTGCTCACTGGGACACAAAGGCGAACGCGCACTCATCGGAATGTCAAGTTCCGTGTAATTAGGTCCAACGTGCCACGACATGAACGCGGACCCTCTCTCGAAATCTTTGCAATTAAATCTTCCCGACAGAATGCATCCGTGATGGCAAAGGTGACACGGCCCGTCGCGAGCCTCTTGTTCCTGCTTTCCTTGGCCACCCCTTCCTTTCTTTCTCCCGAGTCCATCTCCGATTCCTCCCTACATGCATCTTAGCTCCATAAAAGTAATGCTTTTTCCCGCAAACAACGCTAATCATGTTGGTTAGTATAAATTACCACTTTCCTACAATTTACATGAGAATGTACAACATTGTTGATAAACAAGGAAAACGATACTTTTGAGTATCACTTGGGCATATAAATATGCCCCGTATCACCTACCCCACACTTAAAATCTTGTTCGTCCTCGAACAATAATCTTACACTCATGTACTAACGACCCATCGTGGCGCCCGTTCGACAATTCAAGCTATGGTTATACCGACTATTTACATAACAAATCATCAACAAACCATGCATATGTCATCATTAAAATGACATTTAACATATCAAGACCCCCTACACTCAAGAATCGACTTTCGATATCGGCAAACTCATGCAAATTAGCTGACCAAGATATCCGACACGAAATTCATTCTTTCATCAAGCATGTGCCCTCACCATCACAAGAGAATTTCCCTTTTTAATCACATGAAATCTAAACATTTCATGCAGGGGCATATTCACACAATTTCATCTCTCTCCCAAAAAAGAATTCACATGCATCGGCATAACCATAGGCTTGCCTAGTGTATTACTCCACTAATATAAGGACGCTCATGTAAGATCACGTAGACTTACTGGTTAGGATGTAAGCTACTAACTAGTATATACTCTGGGTTAACCAATAATAGCACTAGCATCCTTAAGCGCTTTTTCAATACATCCCATCACATTCTGGGCATAATTTCTTCCTTCCTCCTCCCATTCTTGAAGTCTTTATTTATTTTTGTCCCCCACTTCTTTAAGCATACCAGACTAAACAACAAAGATTAGTTATACATCTTTCTCTCTTAAACTGGCATGTGCACCTTGACTTTTCTTACTTTCATCACTTTGCTTTTTCCTCTCTTTATTTTCACCATTTCACTCCTTTACATCGTGGAAAAGTATTTTTCTTGAGCACTTAAGAGCTTGGGATTTGATTTACGGATAAATGAAAGAAAGGTTAAGCTTGGTTGACACCTTTTCGACAAAAGAAAAAATAGGCTAAAGGCTCAATGGGCTAACTAGGATTTGACATTCGAGGTGGGTATGAAAAAGAAAACTTTAGGTTAAACAAAGAAACGCCTACCATCCTTTCCTACACTACACTTCCTTCATTTCGCTTCGCATACAAATGTGCAAGTTCTATGTACTTCACAATAGCATGGAAATAATCGAGACCTCACTACACACTCATTGCACATGCTCAACTCAAGACATATTCACGTACTCTTCAATCAGCCACCATGTGAGAATTCAAACATTAAGCCTCAATCACACCGAACCGAATTCTATGGCCTAGGATCTCACTCTATGTACAAATTTATGCTTTATATGAATCACCTTTTTGCATTCTAAACATCATGTACAACACGCAACAAGAATTTCTCAGAAATATAGAGTAGCAACACGCATGGATACAACCAAACAAACAAAAAATTTGAAAAGCAAAAAGCTACTTTATCGACTACATTTCCCTTAAGACGGTCGTCATCCATCCATCATAGGTAACACTACTATTCACGTACTTGCCTAATGGGACTCTTCGGTAAAAGAACCCAAAACAAACGCCAGAAACCCAATCATAAAATAATTACCGAAAATTTTAAAATATTGAAAAATTAAAAATATTTACACACTAGCTAACAACATTCAACAAGACGTAACTTCAAAGGATATTTACAATACGAAACATACGCACAAAAATCACAAAAATGGTCACATTAGCACAACAACAAATAACATGAATATACACACACACAAATCAAGACAAAAATAGCAATCACCCAACTACTCCCCACCCCACACTTAAAACCGAACACCTGTCCCCAAAGGTTCACATAGTCGACAGCACAAACAAGTGGGTGGTGAAACTCCCGATCAATCAAAGTATTCCACTTCTTCATCAGCCCTTCCTGCCTTCCTATGTCCGATCTCTCGTCAGTCCTCCTCTCGACTCCAACATCGGGAATCCGCGACGTGTCTCCTTACCGGGGGACATCATCATCCATGGGCTCCATGTGCCGGGCCCACCCGACACAGAGCCCGGCGTTTTCGCCGAAAGGGCAGTCTAGGTCGAGCCACAAATATCCTCTGCCGCCGGCCTCCCGCCTATGCGTAACTAGAGAATTCGTATCCCGAACATGCGAGCAATGTATCGATCATCCCGAGCATGTCGCTCGCTAGTGTAAGAACCGGCCTCAGGAGTGGTGCTCGGTGCCTTAGTCTTTGTGACGTCCACCACGCTCCATCTCTATGGGATATAATCCTGTAGGCCTCTTCCTCCACATATAGGCCCTCGTGAACGTGGCCGCATCGCCAAACCTGCATTCGTGCCTCTGATGCAAACGGGCTTCGCGATGTATGATCACCGCCCCAACATTGGACTCCTGCTTTCATCGTGGCATACACTAGCATGATCGATCTCCGTGACATCCGTCATATGCACTCTAATCAAGCAAGAACACACTATTTTCAAATTCTGTGGACTGCCTCCCCTGCTCATCTGTGAGTAGGGCAATGTTTGATGGTAGCTCCCTCTCCAGGCCTCGCTCCAGCCAAGTGTTGTCCAACGGGCCTGACAAGGTGCGTCTCGATCTCCGCGTATGGTGGAGTAATATCAGCTGCTGGAGTACATGGGCTGCCTGCGTTCTCGCGCCCCCCAAGATGGCATTCAGTGATGAGGCTCAAGAGTGACAACTGCCCCCTATTTTGATGGTGTGGATCATGAGCGTCGGTTCCAATTTGCATAGAACTCCGACAGTGTGATTGCACTCCTTGGGCTTTTCAAAGATGAATCTCAGTCCTAGAGTGTCAACTCGTGGACTATTCGAGGGAACTCTGTGCTAATGGCTCCCCTGCAATGTGCTCCTCGGGGAAGCATTTATTCTCCTTATGCTTGTGTACCATTTTTCCCTTCTCTCGCCACCATCGGGTTCCCGTATTGGCGGCGTTGCCCGTGTGGAACCGCCGGTGCTGCGAGGACTTTTTCTGGCCTAATTTTTTCTACCGGCGCCCGACGTAGATGCGCCTTTCCTTTGTTCCTTTGCTCGCTCGACACGTTCCTGCCAAATAAAGAAGACAAAGGCTAATGTCGGGCCAATTTAGAGTTAGCTTGACTAAGGTTGGGAAGAAGAAGCCACCCCACACTTAGTCTTTAGCCACAATTATAGCATTACGGCAAGAACATACTTATTTTCATTTACATAAACAAACAAAAACAAAAAGAACAAACAAACAACATGCCTTGTGCATTCAGAGAATTCGACGGTATAAATTCATTTGTACTACTCTCGGGATTTCTGCACAACTAATCACACATTACCATCGATCACAAGTTTTATACAGCACTTAGCAAGGAAAAAGAAAAAATAAAAACTATTTACCTACACAAACCTATGCAATTAACCATTTCTTGCATATTATAATTTCAAACTCTAATCCGTCGGTCTTTCAAAGATATTACCGCTAGCTCAACCAACTCATCTCACTCAACATACACAACCCAAACAATAATTTCACAATTCAACTCGATTTTTCTCCTTTATACTCAAATTCACGCCCTAGCTATAATTTTACAAAAATTCAATCAAGCTTATGTCTTTACCGGTTCATGCAATCAATGATGTTAATAACATTAATCAACAATAACTTGAATGAATTTAAGCTCAATTCCTACCTAGGGTAAGGTTTACTCACATCTCATGCTAAAAATCGAAAAATTCAACTAAAATTGAGATAGAGTTGAAGAACATACCTTGAATTCATGAACGGAAGAAACTGACGAAATGATGTACCTAGGTCCGTGGCACTTTGAGGGAGAAGGATTTGGGGGGTTTGTTGTGGAGGGGATGAAAAATGAGGAAAAATGAGGGGAAAACGCTGAAAAAGTGGGGGTTTCACGCCGGTTACCCAGATCCATGATGTTACTTCACCCGATGCGAATAATACTTCAACGTGTCACGGAGGGTAACGCCGCTAAGCACCCTCCTGCGGACATCTGAGCCATCAGCGCAGGTGTTCTGGAATTTGTGAAAATTCCGTAATTGTCTTCAACGTGTCAAAGGCGGGAGGGTAACGGAGCACCTCCTCCGTGATTACATCCATCAAGTGGGCTCACTGCTTTGCCACTTTTTATTTTTTTTAATTTTTGTACCTCGTTTTTCCTTTGCGATCCTTTGCATTTTCCCCTCCGATCAACTCCGAAATTTATCTCACAACAAGAAACGCTAGAATCCCAAGGTTTGAAAACACAACACAATATTTTTATTTTTATATTTACACACATATTTTTTTCTTTCCTTATTTTTCTTTTTTCTTTTTTCTATACATTCATAAAACACAAATTCACGGGCTGCCTCCCGTGTGCGTCGGCCGACTCGTCGCGCCGACGTCCTTGCGCTTATTCCGCCTCTAGGGTGACGGACGTTTCTCACGAACACGCCCTCACCCTCGCTGCTTACCCCTAATGGGCTTCCATTAATCCTCGAGACTCAACGCCCGCTTCAACCTCGCCGATCAAGCACGTTGATCACCGAGAGTTCTCGTACACAACCGGGAGCTTGGTGGCTTGTACACACTGGCCCACTTCCACCTTGTCGTGCTCGTGCATGAGCCGCCCCCGCAGCTTACCTACACGCCTTCCCACGCCAAAAAGGGACGCCCCAAAATAAATGGGACTTCCGCCTCGCTCGAAGTCCAAGACAACAAAGTCTATCTGGGAAGATATGGGAGCTAACTTGCACCAAAGACGCCCTCCACAACTATCCGGGTTCCCTGCCAAGGAACGATCCGCAGTGCCGCAAGATCACTGTTGCTGGTCTAGGACTCCCTAACCCTCCCAACTGAATACCGAGGTCGGGCACTGCTAATGCTCGCTC
The DNA here is from genome assembly GCA_018107945.1 of Datura stramonium. NCBI lineage: Eukaryota > Viridiplantae > Streptophyta > Magnoliopsida > Solanales > Solanaceae > Datura > Datura stramonium. The sequence continues at coordinate 8,790 of JACEIK010013432.1, forward strand.
CCAAATCACATAATCCGCGAGCTCTGAGCATCTCCGCCCAATTGTTATCTCGCCGTATTGTAAAGCTCCTGTGTCTTTGGAGCTTATAGGGCAATCTCGCGACCGGGAAAGGTGCACTCCTCCGTAAGAGCCACCGTGGCAGACTCAGTCAACCTGCTTTTGTTCGCCACGATGTCCTTTATGTACTTTGCGTACTTCGCACTCCGCAAACACGACAAGAGGCAAGTTAATGTACTGCTTAAGCACCTCCATAAACTATTTGAAACACGCGCTCCTCCTTGTGTTTCTTTAATCGTTGAGGAACGGTGAGGTCTTTCCGGTTCAAAGATCCTTTTTCTTCCCCCCTTCATCACTTTGCCCTCTCTCGTTTCTCGCCGCTCCCGACTGAGGTGGTCTTTCTCTCGGTTCCACCTCCTTAAGCCGCAAACCACCGTGTTCACCACGTATTTACCCGCTTGGGGTTGGGGTCTCAGGTCACAAAGTCCTCCTCAGGCTCCTGTTTTGGGCTCCAAAGAAATTGCCCAAATCGGTACTCCAACGCCTTGGTAGCTAATTGATTATTCTAACATCGGCCGCCATTTTAACCTAGTCACTGCACTGAGCTTGGTTAGCTATCATAGTCTTGAACATCTCCTCAATACCGGGTGATGGTGGTGGAGGAGGGGTATTGTTGTTTCGCATCACATCGAGAAGCCTCTCGCGTCCTCCTTGATTCCTTTGCACCCCGACTACAAACTCGCCCGATGGTTGTTGCTACCTCAAGAGAAATTCGGTGATTCCTCCGCTAGAATTGTAGTCATACTATATTGTTGGTGATTATTCCTTTGCATTGCCGACAAAGTTCACCGAGTCGTGATTGCCCACAACACTCACTGAAAAGTTCATTACCCCGCACACTTCACACCAAATCTGCCGCACCGCATTCACCGGGGGCTTGAGACTGATTCATGCCTGCGTTACCGAAGGGTGTTGGAGTTGATTCCCGCAAAGTACTATCTCGTGCAAAGAATAATGTAAAGCCATCCACTTCTAAGACTCCACTATTCTTCTCCTCCCCTTTGAAGAGTCCGCATTCCACTCCGGATTTCAAATACAATTCAACAAAGTATACAACCATCATAAGTCTTTTCTAATGCTTGTCCCCAATTTCGAGTCCGAAGCAAAATTTTTGTGGGGTTCCAAACTCCTCTATAAAAGTGTGCACCAAAGACATCATTGATTGGTGGTGATGAGGACAACTCAAGCAAATGCATTTGAATCTCTCCCAAGCTTGATAATAGATTCTCCTCTCTTTGTTTAAACTTAGAATTTGAATTCAAAGTCTTGCTGTTTTACCTGATGGAAAGAACCTGGATCAAGAACTTTTGCAAGATCATCCCACGTGGTGATAGAATTTGGTGGCTCACGCCAACCACCTTTCGGCTTCTCCCAAAAGTGAAAATGGGAACAACAAGCTCGACATAATCTGCTGACGCCCTCCCGCTGGAATGTAAGTGTCACTTATCTCCAAAATTTTTGAAGATGTTGTTGTGGATCCTCGTGAGGGAGACCTGTGAACTGCCCGCTTGTGTGCAAGAATTGCACCATGTTCGTTTAAGCTCTAAATCTCCCGGCTCGTGTTTGCGAATGCTAGACGTGCATTGCTAGCATGTGGGATTGCCACATCGCGAACCGCCTAGCTGCCATTTCCTCGGCACTAACACTGCCTACACAAGTGGTGATCTCGTGGTTGCTCCGTGATTGTTTGCCCGAGAAACCGCAGCTTTCTTCTTTAGAGCTTTCCGTTGGCGATGGGAATTGTCTTTCCTGGGCCATGATGGGTCCACCAGCTCTTGTCCTTTTTTTTTTGCCGTTGTTCAACAGAATCGATATTCGCAAAATACAAGCAAGACCAAGTTGTCACCATCTACATAAAAAGAAACAAACTAACACTTTAAGAAAAAATTTCGCCACTGCCGCCCCGCAACGGCGCCAAAAACTTGTTCAGTCAGTTCGGGATGACTACACGCAAGTGCACGTAGGTCGAACAAGCAGTGCGGCTCAAGTAAGCTGGGCATCGATCCCATGTGACCGGACTACGGGGCAAAATCTACTCAAGTGTCACTTAGCCGAACTCAAAATGCACATAACAATGTAAAGAAAAGTTTTATATTTTTGTTTCCTAATTTATAATAAGTCTAAAATGAATATACAAGTGAATCTCGAACTATGAATGAGCAGTCGAGGCTAAAACGAACATGTAGAGAAATTCACTATTTATACAAGTTGGTTTATCTTTTCTCCTAGTTGCTAGTCGTAACTTATGCCTATGGGATTAAAACTCGTATTTAACCTGGGACCTCAAGAATCATGAACCTTCCACCTACATTCGTGATAAGAAGTACCATGTTCTAGCCATACAAAAACCACCTACATTTGACTAATACGACTTTCGTGTATATTTATCCCGAAGGTAAATCAATTTCAATTTTCCCAAACTAAGAAAAGATCATATCCTATTAATACAACTTTCCACTCCCCATGCTCTCTCGAGTGAAACCCACTTTTAGATATACATTAACATTGGCCACATTACCGCAAGAAGAACAAGAATTAATAGAACAACCATGGAAGAAAAGATGAAAAACTAAATGATCAACAATCACATTTCAATACAATTGTTCCTAACCTCGGCAAGAAGTGAAATTAGCCACTCATTTGTGGATTAAACATCGCGAAACAGTGTAAATCATACAAAACAATTGAAAGAAAGGAGAAAGAGATAGAGATAAAACCCTAAGATTTGGCCCCCTCAACTCGTAATCCACGTTCGTCTCCACCAAGTCGTAATAATTAAAAATGAACCTAAGTGTTCTATTTATACTAGTGGGAATTTTTCCCGAATAAGCAACGTGTCACTGAGTGCATCGCGAGCACTACCTCCGTGACACGTTGCAAACGCAGATGCTCTCTCGAATTTAATGCCCGGGTGTAATTATCCCCAACGTGGCACGACATGCAACGCTGAGCTTGCCGAGCGTGACACCAAGTGTGAACGCCAGCACCTTCACCGGAATGTCAAGTTCCAAGCAATTAGGTCCAACGTGCCACGGCATGAACGTGACCTCTCTAGAAATCTTTGCAATTAAATCTTCCGGACAGAATGCATCCGCGATGGTAAATAGTGGACACCTACCCATCGCGAGCCTCTTTGTTCCTTGCTTTCCTTGGCCAATTCCTTGCTTTCCCGAGTCCATCTCCGATTCCTCCCCAACATGCATCTTAGCCTGCATAAGAAGTACGTTTTTCCCGCAAACAACATCAATCTTGTTGTTAGTATAAATCAATTCCTACAATTTACATGAGAAAGTACAAACATTGTTGGATAAACAAGGCAAAAACGCATACATTTGAGTATCACGGCATATAAATATGCCCCCCATATCAACCTCCGCACACCCGAACGAATCTACGTAAAAGCAAAAGAAAAAACATCATCTTGGGCTGCCTCCCAAGTAGAGCCTGACAATGTCGCGCACGCGCCTTACTCGAGCCTATCAAGACACTGTTGGGATCATGGTCACATTTTGGCCGCTTGTTTTACCACGCTAACCCGTGACACATCATAAAAAGAACAAAAATGTAAATAGAAAAATATTAAAAGTTAAACACAAGCAATTAATTTAATTTAAGATGTATTTCAAATAATGGCGCCATTTTTTATCACGCCCAACTCACACTTTCGACAAAGTATGAAGAAGTCATTTTCAATGAAGAACCCAACTAAGAGGTTGGGGTCGAACCTAAAAGGAATACGGAAGGATATAGAAGAATTCTAGTATTTAAGCTTTTGAGTCAATTATATCCTAAAGGAGGGATTTGTAAAAGAATAAGTAATATTGTTGAGAAATTGAAGATTGATTTCAAATTAATGCAACTTACTGGGTTAAGTGTTCCTCTATGATTCATAACCACTTCGGATTTTACACTTGCATCTATCCCAATACTTTACTTGTAGGATTGATAACTAGGGTTCATCAAATGGACGACATACTCAATCACTGGGTTAGGTCTCATGAGCGATTTCACTTAAACCATTATTAATATTTCAAATTTAACTATCCTCACCACAACTCAAGTTAATAAATGATAATAAAAATTTGCTTTGTTGTACTTTTCCTAATCTATACCCCTAGGCTTACAAAGTAGAGAATTCGTGCAAGTCCGCTGCGCATCGTTAAGAAAATTAAAGATGAAGAGAATACAATATGAGCGTTTAGTTTGGATTAGAATCACTTGGTGAAAATCCTAGTTCGTTAATCTATCATGGTTTCCACAACCCTAGTTGTTGAAGTTAGCCTATCATGTTTTACTATAAATTAATAATTACAACGATGATACGAAGAAACTTGATTATTGAAAAACAAGGGAAGAACACCAACAATACGTATCTCAATGTAAAACTTCTAATTCTCTATTGTCTCTCGCAAGATTCACGAAGATTGTGCATACATCACGTTTCTCCCTATTATATAAAAATAAAGGGTATTTATAGTAGATTTTTGTGCTTTTCTTGGTCCTTCACGCATTTGATTTGGGACTTGTAGCTCATTTTTCTAGTTGAAGTAGAATTTCCTTTTTGGGCATGGACATGCTTGGCGCAACGCGCAGGTATAGCACAAAGAAAGGCCCGGCATCGCGCCTCTATTCGTGCTAGAATGTCGCCGCCGTGCTACTCATCACGCTAGAGTTCCTACACGTCGCATTGCTGATTGGGTGTAGGAGGGCATGTAGTGCTTCATGCCTTAATTTTGCCTTGTTTATTCTAACTTTTCATATCATTCCAAAAGCCTCAAATACACCCAAATCCATCACTTTATCCCCGAAAGCATCTAATCATACATTAGCTCTTTCAAATATATATAACGTAAACACATGAAAACACACATAATTTGTTCTCAAAACATAGTAAAGTATAAGTATAATATGGCTAAGAAGTGCATAAATACGCCTCATCACCACCCCACACTTAAACTAGTGTTCGCCCTCAATAATTCCATTACTTCCCCTCTTAACAATAAGGTACAAAATTCATCCTATGAATAGGTCTACTTTGCACTTAGGATCATGTGAGACAAATAAATGAAGCTCAAACAATTTATCGCATGCATAGGATCAACATTAAAATGTCAAAGTTCTAAATCACTTAGCTTTTGAAAACTAACACATAAAGAATATTTTGGGTCAACATGAATCATATCTAATTTAGCAATGAAGATATACCAAAGTCTTATCATTGTGCCCCTCACAATTTGGAGAGATGCCCTTTTCTGCCATTGCAAGTCAATATAAACATGGGTATAAAAATAATTTCCCTCACTCTCCCAAAGAACTCAAATATGCATGCAAAAGATGACCCATAGGCTTACCCTTAGTAATACTCCAATAACAGGAACTATGAATTAAGGATCAATTAGAAGTTCTTAACATGATTGTAATGGAACAAGGGAAGGGTAGGAACTATTTGGCCAAGATAGTGGCTAATCTTTAAGTACTTTAATATTTTACAAAACTTCACTTTTGAAGCACATTCTTCAATCTCCCTATTTTTTTTCTCCTTATACCTCCTTTTATTTTTCAATTTTCACTTAGGTGACTTATGGGAATTTTTCAATACCAAGCTCATTCACACATTTTCTTCATCATCATTTTCTTCAAAGTTATTTCTGTTTGTTTTCCCACTAACATCACCCTCCTTGTTTAGCATATTTCACCCTTTTCTTTCTTTCAATTTCAAACCCCTTCATTTTATCTTTTTCCCTTCACTTCCACTTATTCTCCTTTCGTACAAAATTTTTCATTAAAGTGCTGTAGGGAGTCACTTGGATCAAATATGTCAGCCAGAAAGAAAAAGGATTAATCTTGTACAGTGGCTATCAAAAAGAATAGCTAAGGCTCAAAATGGCTAACTAGGATAGTTACAATCAAGGTAGAAAATAGAAAAGGGTTACCAAAGAAACTCCATATCACTTTCTAAATCCATCATTCTTATTTCGCTTTGCACACACACCGGGCAAGTTCTATACATCACTTACAAGTATGGAGTATATCAAAATTCTCACACATTGGCAATAAAATGATTTAACAATGACAATAAAGATCACTTCTAAACACATATATCCATATTGCATGCGTAACATAATTAAGCCCAATTTCAAGTACAAGAGTCAAGTTCCAAATGAGACTATGTGTTTCTACCTTTTTCATGTCATTTTTGAGAAATTTCATAAAGTCTCAAATATTCTAGGCGTGAAGCACCTAGCATTCGTAGGGATCCAAGTTGCTTCTTGCTCTTTCAATGACTAATTTATCCTTAGGATATCTCTCATCCATCCATCAATGGGAAAAGTCACGACTCAATGACTAAAAATAAAAATAAAAAAATCTAGATTCTCTAGTCGGTTCTAAGGACTATCCAATTGAAAAGCAAGGTATAAAATAAAACCGAGAACCTAAAATAAGAAAAATTAAGAAAAACTACTACAAATCAATCAAGTATGCAAGATAAGTCAACAAAAACAAAACTAGGCCTACCATGTGCAAATTTAGCAAATAAGGCATGCATGGTACATGGTAATATGAAGTTCACTCTCCTCAATTCCTCACACTTAATTAGTAACAATGTCCCTGCTAAAACAATAAAGCATAAAGTAAAAAGAGTGAAAGAAGAACTCCCTAGGCTCTACTATCGCCTCAGGGAGTGAGCACCCTCCCCATCTATGCATTTCATGCTCCAAATTCAATAAATATGACTTAACACTCCGCACACTTGAACGAACACGTAAAACAAAAAGAAAAATCATCTTGGGTTGCCTCCTAAATAGCGCTCGATTTAACGTCATACCACGCAGTATCTTGACGCCGTACTTCATATCAAGATACTGTTGGGACTGGGATCACATTTTCGCTACTTGCTTGATCGCTATAACTCCTGCGATATATCAAGAAGAAGATAAAATGCAAATAGGAAATAAAGACTAAGAGTTAAATACAAGAAATTAATTCCAATCTTATGTTGTATTCCCTGCACCACTTTTTAATAACGCCCAACCACACTTCCCGAATAAGTATGAAGCAATCGTTGTCAATAAAGAACCCAACTTAAGAGGTTGGGGTCGTAACCCACGTGGAAATACGGAAGGATATAGATGAACGCTTAGTATTTATGTTTTTGAGTTAATACATTCTAAAGTAGGGATTTATAAAAGTAAACAAGTAATATTGTAGAGAAATTGAAGGCTGATTCCAAATTAATGAAAATAACTAGGGCAAGTATCCCCATGGATTCTTAACTAATTCAAGTTTACACTTTTAATCTATCCCAATACTTAACTTGTAGAATTGATAACTAGGGTTCATCTAAACGATTGGTTCATCCCTATTGGATGACTATACTCAATCACCGAGTTAGGTCTCATGAGCGATTTCATAATCCATTATCAATTGTTCCAAATTTAACTATCTCGCAAATCGGCCACCAAATTAATACAATGATCATAAAATCAAGGCTTTGTTGTAATTTTTATTCATTATCACTCTCTTGGCTCAAGCAGTAGAGAATTTAGGCAAATCCTAATGTTGCGCACCATTAAGAAATATTAAAGATGAAGAGAATACAATACAAACGTTTAGTATTTGTTTAGAATCACTACATAAAACCCTAGTTTGTTACTACCATTGTTCCTACAACCCTAGTTGTGGAATTTTTACCCTATCATGTTTATAAGTAAATTAATAGCATTCATAAACAAAAGCATGTAATTAAGTATTTACAATGATGATAGGAAGAAATTCACTTTGATTATTGCAAAAACAAGGAAGAACGATTCAACAATACTTATCTCAATGTAAAACTTCAAATTCTCTATTGTCTCTAAAGGTTCACTCTAAGATTGTGCATATCACGGTTCTCCCTATTACAAAAAATAAAGGGTATTTATTGCAAGAGATTTATGCTTTCTTGTTCCTTCATGGATTTACCTGGGACGATTAGTTCCCTTTTCCTAGTTGAAGTAGAATTTCAAGCGACAACCGGACATGCTTGGCATGCCGCGTGTGGCATTGCATAGAAAGGCCCCGCATCGCCCTCTCTTCACGTAGAATGTCGCGCCTCGTACTCCTCACGTTGGAGTGCCTGCGTGTCGGGTCAAGCCGGTTTTGCCTGGCTATGGTAGTGTAGTGCTTCATGCCTTGATTTTGCCTTGTCTATTCTAACCTTTTCACATTCATTCCAAAAGACTCGATACACCTAAATCTATCACTTTTAGCCCCGAAAGCATCTAATTATGTGTTAGCTCTTTTCACATAATATATAACATAAACACATGCAAACGCACATAATTTTTCTTAAAAATAGTAAAGTACCTGAAATATATGGCTAAGAAGTGCGTGTAGAATAAGCCCTTCATCACTTGTCCATCTCGAGGGTGAAAAGTTGTAAGCATGTTTGACTTGAGTACCGAGTCCTTTCTTAAATGACTTCCGTAAATGCAAGGTGAACTAGGTACCTCTATCAAATGATGATAAGGGAACTCCATGCTAACAAACTCGTATATACAGCCTAGCATAATTCTACCGAATCCGTAGTCTTAACTCGGAGGAAATGTGTTGACTCTCTCATCCAATATACTATCACCCAAATTGAATCATGCCGAATTTGTGCAAAAGGTAGACCTCAATGAAGTCCATATTCACTCTTTCCCACTTCCACATAGGTATACCGATATCCCGGGAAGTCATACCTCTAGGTCTCGATGTTCAACTTAACTCCGTTGCGCTCGGGGGCACTTTAGCCGCAAATTCCCAATATCCTTTTCATGCCATTCCACCAAAGAGATTTCCCATAGGTCACGATATACCTTAGTGGAACCTGGTGGATAGAATATCGAGCTGTAAGTTTCGCGCATTCGCCTGCCTCAAGTTGTCTATGTCTAGAACATAACTGGCCCTGTATGGCACACCATCTCCCTTGGAGAAAGCCTCCACTTCTTTCTTAGAATCATTCTTCCCATGTGCAGAGGGATCTTCATCCCGCTTGACTTAACCCCATAACTAGCAAGGATTCTAACCAACTTTGTAGTACTACTCCGCCCTCGCCGGAATCCACCAACCGCACTCCCAACCGAGCTAACTTTGTGAATATCCTCACAGCTCTATTCTTCCCTCCTATACATGAGAAACACTCCCATGGACATTCTACTCAAGGCATCCGCCACCACGTTGGCCTTACCAAGGTGGTACAAAGGAAACTCATGTCGTGGTCCTTCAAAAACTCAACCACCTTTTCCGACGAAGGCTCAAATCCTTCACCAACACGTATTGAAGGCTTTGTGATCGGTGAAAATATCCACATGAATCCCATAAAGGTAATTCCCTCCATATTTTGAAAGAAAACACCACTATCGCTAATTCAAGATCATGAGTCGGTTAGTTCTTTTCATGAACCTTAAGTTGTCCGGAGGCATAAGTATCACCTTACCCCGCCGCATCATAACGCAATTGAGGCCAACTTGGGAAGCATCACAATAGACCACGAACCCATTTGTTCCTTCCTGGGTAAGGTCAAAACTAGAGTTGTGTGGAAATGAGTCTTCAAACTTTCAAAACTCTTCCTCACATGCATCCACCACCAAACTTCACTTTTCTAGGTTAGTTTAATAAAGAGATGTAATAGAAGAAAATCTCTAAAACCATCGGAGACAACCAAATAGACCCAGAAACTCCCGATATCTCGTTTGGGAAGGTCTGGCCATTTTTCACCACGCTATCTTCTCGAGGATCTACCCGGTCACCTCCTCACCTGAGACCATGTGACCGAGAGAAAGCCACAAAATTTAGCCATAATTCACATTTGCCAAATTTAGCATCAGCTGGTGGTCTCTAAGAGTTCGCAACACTATCCTCGCATGGTTAGCATGCTCCTCCTTATTTTTGGAGTAAATGTCGCCTATGAAGACAATGACGAACATGTCCGGGTATATTGCAAGGAATACCTTATTCATTAGGTCCATGTAAGATGTAGGGGCATTAGTTAGTCGAAAAGATTAGTTCACACAACAAGATATAATCAACATGCATCAATTGAACAATTCTAGAAACCATTCGAACTTATATTCATATCCTATCAACTTCATTAGACTCTTCATTAATTTATATAACTCAACCATATCCATATACCCTTCCCTCAAATACTAGCCTTCTATCACAACCCTATTCTTTTTGTCCACTACAAAAGAGTCTCGCAAGCGCCGTAGTTCATTCGCCGTAGCCACCCTATTTAGGCAAGAGCCCCGTTTTTACTCCGTTTCCTCTTCCAACCCACCATTTGAACACCGTGAACATGCTTTGTTCATTCATACCCCAATACTATTAACTAAGTCGATTCCAGTAATCTAAGACCCATCTATCACTCAACATGATTAACTAACTTTTCACCTTCTACTCCTTTACCCGTCTCTCGATATTTTTAGATGAGTTGGTAATTTACCAACTCATTAGGCACTTAAGCATGAGCTTTAGTCTAGTTTTCAAGGTTATTTAGATGATTTTATGTTCTTTTTTGCCTTTTTGTGCGCATATCTCATTTGTAGAAAATAGCAAGAAAGGGAGCAAAAGGGAATCAGTGAAAAATTGGCTCCTTCACTAGAGAAGACTTGAAACCGGCCAAATGCCCTTGAGGTACCTCCAATTGTTCAAGAAGGACAGGGTCTTGAGGGAGCTGTTCGGGCTCGATGGCTCGCATAAACTCGCAGTCAAGAGGTGACGGTTGGAGGTGATGGAGAGACATAGAAGCCGCATACCTGAGAGTCTCCTGTGGTCCGCGAGTTCTGAGTTTGAGCCCTCCTATGGCTCACCGGATCGCACTGCTTAGGATCCTTAGGACTTTAAATAATCAGACTTATAGTGCTAAAGGTGATGCACCTTTACAACGATCGAGAGAAGGCGCTTGCGGCCTTCAAACTACGTGATGTGACAATATTATGGTATGAGGCTTGGGCTCGATCCGTAGGAGCCCGATGCACCACCAGCCGAGGGGAAGAGTTTTTGAGGCCTTTATGCACCATTATCTACCTGGAGTTTGAGATAGGATCGACCAGCGCTTCTTGCACATACAAAGAAGGAAGTATGAGTGTGCGTGAGTATTGTCTTCTTCAATTTAATTCTCTATCCAGGTATGCTCCTCCATGGTTCAGATGATGGAGGATAGAGTTAATCGGTTCGTAAGTGTTGGGGCTTCATATAGCTCGAGATTGCTTGGGGGTATCTACTGTGAGCACATGGACATTTCACTAATTCAAGCTACTGCAGGGCGTAGGATTTGGTTGGGATAATTCCGATATAGCATGAGCAATCTAAGAGATCTAGGATCGTGGGTCCTTATAGAGGACCACAAGGTGACCTGCAGGCCGAGTCTTCCAGTAGCCGCTAGGCAAATAGGAGTGCCCCACCTCAGCTGTGACGAGGAGGGACCAAGGCCTAGCTCCATCTAGCTTCGACGATAGGAGGGCGGGGCAGAGGCGACCTCACCATTGCGGCCTTGTCCCCAAAGTGTGTGGGAAATCTCATTCATGTTAGTGTCATCAGGGGAAGAATGTATGTTATCTTTGTGGGAAGCCAGGGAACTTTATGAGGGATTGTCTTGAGAGGTTTATGCGGATTAGGCGCGACGCGTTGCTTTTTCATCCTCCGTTCAACCTCCTTGACCTGATCCTCAGCTAGAAATAGCCATGGAAGAGTGTGTGGGAGAGAGGCTTCTATTTCTAAGGCAACCCGGAATCGATTTTATAAGCCACTACTGATGTGGATCAGGAGGCTCACCCATGTTGTTACAGTACATTGATTATTTATTCTCGTGCACTATATGTCTTACTTGGATCTGTCTTTACACTAACGTCACACCATTGGTTGTGAGTCAGCTTGAGATAGTCCTCGAGTTATTATCTATACCATTTGATGTATCTACGCCAATTGGCGAACTGTGTTAGCCGACGAGTTTACCTAAACTACATAGTATTGGTATGTGATAAATTGACCTTAGATGATCTAGTTGAGCTTGAAATGGTTGATTTTGATGTCATTTAGGTATGGATTGGTTATGCATGTTATGCTATTTTTGATTGTAGAGCTAAAGTTGTCGGTTAAACTTTCCCTAAGGAAGCCAAGCAAGTAGGAATGGCAAGGTGATGCCGCTATGCCTAAAGGTAAGCTTGGCTTCATACCTTAATGCTCAGAAGTTGATATATAAGGGTGTATTTCACTTGGTTCGGGTAAGAAACTTGGAATGTGAGCCTATGACTCTCTAGTCAATTCTAATTGTAAATGAGTTCCCCGAGGTCTTTCTAGATTCGCCTCTGAATTCCTCCCGAAAAGCAGATAGATTTGCCATTGATCTACTTCATGTACTCAACCTATATTGATCCCTCCTTACAGAATAGCTCCAGCAGAGCTAAGGGAATGAAAGGAGAACGAGAGATTCGCCGAGAAGGGATCTATTCACCAGTGTCACCTTAGGGTGCACCAGCTGTTTTGTGCGAAAGAAAAATGTGTCATTAAGAATGTGACGAGTATGGCACTAAATAAGGTTACAATTAAGAATGGGTACCCACTTCCCAAAAAGATTGATGACTCATTTGACCAGTTACGTGGTGCCGATTCTTCTCAAAGATTGATTTGAGATCCGGGTACCATTAGTTACTGGTTAGGGAAGTTGATATTCATGGTGTCATTTGGAGAGCAAGATATAAACTCTGCTGTGAGCAGTTATATGCTAAATTTCTAAATGTGAGTTTTGCCAACATCTATGGCTTTCCTTGGTCATGTAATTACAGCCGAAGGTATAAGAGTAGATAGTCCTAAGATAGAGGGCAAGAAGACTTGGCCTGCACTTTGAATCCTGGGCGTAGGTTCGGCAGCCTTTCCTCGGGTTAACAAAGTTATTATCGCGATTTGTGGAAGGTTTCTACTATCGCTGCACCATGACAAAGTTGACTCATAAAGCACGAAGTTTCACCGGATAGAGGCATGTGAGTGAAGTTTTCAGAATTGAAGGATAGTTGACTTCAAAGACTATTCCACTCTTCCAAAGGGTGTCGAGGGTTATGTGGTCTATTGTGATGCTTCGAGAGTTTGGCTAGGTTGTGTTCTCGATGCAATATGGCAAGGTCATTTCTTATGCCTCTAGACAAGCTTGAGGAAGCATGAGCAAAATTATCCTACCCATGATCTTGAGTTGGTCAGTTGGTTTTGCATTGAAGATTTGGCGCCATTACTTATAATGAGTACATGTTGATATCTTCACACATCATAAGAGCCTCCAGTATTTGTTTCACAGAAGAGTTGAATTTACGAGAAGGTGGTTAGGAATTGCCGTAACGATTATGACGTTAGCATTCGTATCATCCGAACAAGGAAAATGTTGTAGCTGCAAGTCGCAAGTCTATGGGTAGCTTGAGTCACATTCGTGTCGACAGATTGAAATGATGAAGGCTCTATGGAAGTTGGTCGTAATTTACAAATTCGGTTACTTGGATGCCGAAGATGGGGTGTTATTGTCAAAACACAATAGAGGAATCGTCTTGGCAGCGGAAGTTAAGCAACGCACATGATGATGAGAGTTAGTCTTACTGAGAGACGTATACCGGCAAATGCAGCAGAGCCTATTTGATTGTGGACCCGATGGAGTCTTAGACACAGAGCCGTCTATGTGTACCTAATGTGGGTGAACTACGGGAACAAATTATGAATGAAGCTCATTATTCTCGAGACCAAGGTATTGAATCCAAAGTGACACAAAGATGTATCGTGACCGTAGGCAACTATATTGGTGGTATGGCAGCGGAAAAAGGACATCACCGGTCTTGTGACTCAATGTCCGATTATCAACAGTAATGGGCTGAGCAATTGCAGGGCTGAGTGTTTGGTGCAGATATAGAAATTCCAGCCTCGGAAGTGGAGGCATTAATATGGATTTATTATAGGATTGCCTAGAACGAGCAGGAAGCATGATTCTATCTCGGGGTAGTAGTTGATAGATTAACTAAATCAGCCTCACTTTTGCCGCTTAAGACCACATATTCTACAGAGGATTATTCCGTGCTTTATATATGAGATATAGTTCGCCTACATGGCGTGCCCTTGTCCATTATTTCTAACCGCAGGGGTGCTTAGTTCACAGCAAACTTTTGGAAGTCTTTCCGTAAAGGCCTGGGCACTCGTGTAAGCCTCAAAACACCGCATTTCATCTCGTACGTACGGACAGCAATGCACCATTCAAACGCCGAAGACATAAAGCTGGTGCCTCGTGTTTTAGATTTTGGCGGAAGTCGGATGATCATGTTTCCTGATTGAGTTCGCCATAAAAATATCTACCGAAAGATTCAGATGGCTCCATATGAAGCTTTATATGGGCGAAAATGCAGTCACACTGTAATGGTTTGAACCTCGAGTCGAGTTGGGGCCGCATCTAGTGCGTTAAAGCTATTGACAAGGTGAAACTTTTTAGAGACGACTTCTGACACCCCATAGCAAAGTAAGTCTTATGCGGATGTACACTGCCGAAAGCACTCGGAGTTTGCTTTTAATGATTGCGTATTCCCGAAAGTGTCACCTATGAAAGGCGTTATGCGATTTGGCCGAAAAGGCAAACCGAGTCCTAGATATGTTAGCTCCCACAGAAAGTTATCCATTGCATAGGAAAAAGTGCCCACGAAAGTTGAGTGCTACCGTAGTTAGCTACCACCCAAGATTTCATGTATCGATGTTGCGAGGGGTATAGGAGACCCAACTCATGTTATGCCTATCGATGATGTCCGATCTCGAGGAGATGACCTACACCGATGTCCCAGCTGCTATTCCCGACCGGGCAAGTCGGGAAACTTCAAACCAAAGAAGTCACCTCGCTTAGTATTATGGAAGTAATAACATCAAGGAAGTGACTTGGGAGGCTGAGGGAGGAAATGAAGAATAAATATCCCCACCTATTTACGATGTCGACGTGAAGTTAAGGTATGTGTTTGATACTTATTTTGATGCATATTAAGTGAAATTAATTTCCATTCGGGACGAATGTTCCTAACGGGGGAGAATAACACCGCAAAATTTTTATTGGTAATTATTTGATGTTTTATGCTAGGTTAGGCACGGGTTGTATATTGGTCGTAGGTGGCAAGGAAATGTTTAGCGATCAAAAAATCAAAGAGTATGAAGTTCATAAGTGTGATCAACTTTAAATGACCATATCTCCAAATATATAATGAATTAGGAATCCTACGACCTATAAAATTAAAGGTCTTTGAGTCTAGTTTTCGTAACATCAAACCGCTTGTCAATCGTAGTTCGAGTAAAAAGTTATAGGCATTTTACCAACCATCGTGAGCGGTGACGCGGCATGACGCCCTAGCGCCTCCACCGCCCTACCCCTATTTATTTAAGTTGTTTGCTGCTCAAATCATATCATTCCTATCCAAATCTGAGCTTCCTGCTTATGGGACACTTCTCTCTGGTATTTTACAGCCAAAAACTAAGATAAATCAAGGCAAATCATCAACCAAATATTGAAGCCAAGTGAAGAAGATCACGTAAAGTTGAAGAGAGGCATAGGTGAGTCTTGTTGCTGCATTTTTGAAGCATGTTTATGATATTTTTTCTTCGTTTTCAGAGGAGTAATTAGATGAATATATACTACCTTTTGTTAATGGTTGGATTCAAGGGAGGAGGTAAGGATTCTATCCTTTAAACTTACCAAAATCTTAGCTAAAAGCTTGAAAATTCAAAGCTAGGTTAGGTTGTTTTTTTCATGTGTGTTTAGCTGAAGTTTGTGTCATTCTTTGGCCGGGAAGCTGTGTTTGCAATCATGTTAAGCTTCCAGATATTCCATCTTAGTAGGAGTGGAAGACAAGAAAAGGGCTACCATTTCTAGCTATTAAACTTGCAAGAATTTTCTTAGCTAAAGCTAGAAGTTGAAGTTGGTTTTGTGGCTCTGTGTTTTGTGTGTTTTGTTGGTCTCTTTCCTTTTAGGGAGGTTGATACAGCTGTGTTTTTATGTTAATATACTCCTTTTATTCCGCTGGGAATAATCAAAGAAATCTTGGTAAGTTCACCATTTTATTTTTCCCTTAAAGACTATGGAAACAAGTTAAATCAAAGTAATGAAATGTTGTTTTGTATTGTTGTTATGGATTCTATTGGTGTTGTGCTCCAGCCGCACTCTAGCGTACACGGCTGTACAAGTAATACAAGGCCCTATTTAAGAGCCGGATGTCGAACCCACAAAGAAATGGACCAATTCAGCAAATTATGATGTTCAAGTGTGAGATTAACCTTCACACAAGTGTTGAATTTAGAAGTTTTCGGAAAATTATAATTAAGTCTAGGGGTGATCACAAAATACTTGAGAAACAATATAAGGAGCAACTAGAGTTAAGGCCTACAATCATGCAATGCTACAATTTTACCTTAATGGTTCAAGTGTGAAATTATCAATTGTTGTCTCACATAGTTGGAAATGTGATGTTCATGGTCTCTCGAGCCTCTAAACATGACAAACTAGCCTCACAACTACATCATTGAGCGGGGATGTGACATCCTAGTTCGTGGGCAATTCAACTGCATGGATGTGGTTTACGGGGTTTATGCTCTTGATTATGGACTTTTGTACCTCTAATCATTTAACTCAACTTAGCTTCACAGCTACTTCTACGAGTGCTGGAGTGACAATTCTAAGCCGATGTCTCGCTATCATCCCGTTTTATCAACCAAGCAAGGAAAATTAGGTATAATTTCTATCCTAACTGCGAATCATATTGAAAGATAAGAACTTGCTCCCTACATTCTCTTGTTCTTGCCTAGGGTTTCTCTTCCAAGCTCTTACCTAAGCTTAACGCATTTGTTTTCATGGTGATCAAGCATAAAAACAACTATAATGTAGAATGTAAGAGAAAACAACAATTAACAACTCAAACCAAAATGAATTCATGTAATTACAATCATATCATGTAGCCTCAACCCTAGAGGAAGGGTTTTAACCACTCATGTTCGTACAAATACTCAAAAACATCATTAAAGTAGTATACTTACAAGAATAGGTGAAAGAGAATGTAAAATTGGTGAACCCTAGGTGAGTTCTTTACTTCTCCCTTCGCTCCTCTACGTTTTACAGAAAATATTTCGTGACCCCCCTGATTTTAGAAGATAAGGGTCCTATTTATAGTAAATAGGGAATGTACAATTTTTTCCCGTCATGGAATGGCTCCGTGGCACGGAGGTGGTCGCGCCAATTTACCTCCGTGACACGGAGATATCGCGACAACACACTGGAAATCAC
>JACEIK010013435.1:0-10730 GCA_018107945.1 Datura stramonium
ACCGGGCTGACCCACTTGCTGTCTGAGATCGGATACACCACTCCTGCATCTAGCCACTTAATCACTTCCTTCCTGACTACATCTTTCATCACCGGGTTCATCCTCCATTGATGTTGTACAGTTGTCTTAGATCCTTCCTCCATCAATATATTGTGCATGAAGAAAGCTGGACCGATTCCCCTGATGTCTGACATCTGCCATCCCATCGCTCTCTTTCGCCTCCTCAAGACCACTAACGCATCTTGCACCTGTGACTCTGTCAGTTCTGCTGAAAGAATGAACGGCAATGTGTCATTTTCTCCAAAAAATACATACTTCAGGTGTGGAGGCAATGTTTTCAGCTCCAATTTGGGTTCCTCCTCTATTGATGGCTTTGGTGATGGTTTTAAGGACCGCTGCAATGGCTCAATCCCCTGCTTCCGAAAGAACATTTTTTCTTCATTCAGGGTTTGCACCATTTCATATGTTGCACCATCCCCTGACTGACCATGTCCCACCAATGCTCTCTCCAAGGGATCCTTTAGGCCCATAAGCTGCAGTGTTGACTCTTGATCCACAATAGTGATGGCTGATAACTCTTCATAGATGGCAGGTAGCTTCATAGCCTTGTAGACATCAAATACTTCTACCTTATCATGAGCTCTCATGGTTAGCTGCCCACCAGCTACATCGATCAGAGCTCGCCCAGTTGCCAAAAAGGGACGTCCCAAAATAAATGGGACTTCCGAATCTGGCTCGAAGTCAAGAATTATGAAATCCACAGGGAAAATAAGGGATCCCACTTGCACTAGCACATCCTCCACAATTCCATCTGGTCGTGTCAATGAACGACCGGTTAGCTGTAAAATTACTGTAGTGGGTATGGGACTACCCAACCCTAACTTCTTAAATACAGATGTAGACATCAAGTTGATACTTGCTCCCAAATCACACAAACCACGAGCTCGAATTGACTACCCAATAGTAACCTAGATAGTAAAACTTCCCGGATCTTTGAGCTTTGTAGGCAATCTATTCTGTATCCGAGAAGTGCACTCTTCAGTAAGTGCAACTGTAGCATATTCTGTCAGTCTGCTCTTGTTTGCCACAATATACTTTATGTACTTTGCATACTTAGGAACTCCTTGCAACACATCTACCAAAGGAAGATTAATGTGCACCTGCTTCAGCACTTCCATAAACTTCTTGAAACATGYTTCCTCCTWATGCTTTYGCAATCTCTGTGGAAACGGGGGCGGTGGYCTTTCATTCTCTGCTACCTTTTCACTCTCCCTCACATTCTCATTCTCTTCAGCCTGTTCTGTTGCTTCAGCTTGCTGTGGTGGCTTTTCGGGTTCCAACTCCCTCAGTTGCTGTCCACTTCTAGTTGTAACTGCATTCACCTGCTTGGGATTTGTATCTGTATCACTTGGTAATCCACCCCGAGGTCTAGTATTCTGTGCTCAGGCTAACTGTCCCAACTGAAACTCCAAAGCCTTTGTGGCTAACTGCTGGTTTTTCATGTCAGCTGTCAATTTTACTTGGTCAGCTTGCATCTGAGCTTGGTTAGATATAATGGTCTTCAACATGTCCTCGATGTTTCTAGACTGAGGCGGTGCAGTATTTCCTCTGAACTGAAACTGAAAATTCTGATGACCCCCTTGGTTCCTGTGCAAGCCCTGATTTGAACTTTGCCCCTGATGACTATTGCTACCCCAGGAAAAATTCTGATGGTTCCTCCAATTCGGGTTGTAATTATTGCCATACTGATGATTGTTTCTCCTTTGCACATTGCCAACAAAATAAACTAAATTTGGATTGGCACCACATACATCAGCTGAGTGTTCACCGCTACCACAGACTTCACACCATATATGCTGGACTGCATTGACTGGAGCATGTGACTGACCTAAGCTCATGCTACTAAAATGGGTGTTGATCTGATTCTGTAGTGCGGCTATCTGTGCAGCAATAGTTGTGAGTACATCTACCTCCAAGACCCCTGTCGCTTTCTTCACCACCCCTCAGGTTGTGTCAACATTCCATTCGGGATTACCTTGTGAAATACGGTTCAATAAGGTATACAGCTCTTCATATGTCTTTTCCAGCGCTTGTCCCCCCGCTGCAGAATCTAAAAAAATTTTGGTATGAGGTTCCAGGCCTTCGATAAAAGTATGCACCAACACATCATTTGACTGATGATGGTGAGGGCAATCTCTCAACATCGACTTGAACCTCTCCCATTCCTGATACAAATTTTCACCGTATCTCTGCTTGAAGCTTAGAATCTGACTTCTAAGCCTGGTTGTCTTCCCTGAAGGAAAGAATCTAATTAAGAACTTCTTTGCCAGATCATCCCATGTGGTAATAGAATTAGGTGGTTCAGCCTTTAACCACCTCTTAGCTTCCCCCAGCAATTAAAATGAAAACAATGTAAGCCTCACATAATCCGATGATACTCCAGTGGGTATGTATGTGTCACTGATCTCCAAGAAATTTTGGAGATATTGTTGTGGGTCTTCATGAGGGAGACCTGTGAATTGTACGTTGGTATGCAATAACTGTACCATGTTCTATTTTAGCTCAAATCTACCTCCTTGTTCTGGCCTGCGGATGCTAGATGTCACATTATTCGCGTGTGGGATTGCCACCTCACATACCGGTCTTGCAGCCATCACTCCAGGCACTAACTCTGCCTGTCCCACTAGTGGGTGTTGTTGTTGTTCCAGAATTTCCCTCTGTAACAACTGCAACTTCCTTTCTAGAGCTTCCCTCCTCTGCAAATGAAACTGTCTCTCAGGCTCCAAAAATGGATCCGCCAATTCCTTATCTCTTGCCAGCGTTCAGAAAAGACTTAGTACCTGCAAGAGTAACTGCTAAGATCAAGTTGTCAATACTTGAATAGATCTTGTTAACTAACACTAAAAAATTTAATTCACCAATTACACCAGTCCCCGGCAACGGCGCCAAAAACTTGTTGTGCTCCAATGCACGCAAGTGCACGTGATCGTACAAGTAATATAGTGGCTTTTTTTCAAGTCGGATGTCGAACCCACAAGGACTGTAGCGTGGCAATAAATTTCTTACTTAAGTAGTCACAACGTATTTATACAAGTATATGGAGAACACCGAATGGGAATTTGTTAAAGATTAATAGTTAATGTAACGCTAGTTGAAATAAAAATTGTGATTTAAGCAATAGCACGAGTATTCTAAGGTTAAGGCGAAACATGCAGGTATGCGTAATGTGTATTATATTTTATCCAACCCTTCTCTTAGATTGATGATCAGGGATGGCGGACCTATGGCTCGGTCTTTCGAACCTCTAGCCAACTATAGAATAACGAGCCTTACATAACACTTCTATGAAGCAAGAGCTCATATTCTAACGAATCACAATAGTTTTCCTATGTAACCGAATATGACGTTGCAGGTGTATTTCTATCCTGCACACGAATCTTACCTTTAATTCACATCAAAGACAAGAACATATTCCCCTACTCCACATCTATCCTAAAAATTTTCCTTTCAGAAACAAAATTAGGATTCTAAGTTGTACGTTAAGAGAAGAGAATTAAGCTGAATTAATAATGCATTACACACTTCTGCAAATTGCCTCAACCTCAGACGGAGGTAATCTAGCCACTCATTTGTTGATTAATCATCTTCAAACAAGTATTAAGCATACAAACAATTGAAATTTGGAAGAAAAGAGATGAGAAATAACCCTAGGATTTTCTTTAGCTCAACTGCCTGCCTCCCACGTTCGTGCATAAAAATGTTTGCTCTCAAAATAAAAATCTAAGTGTGTTATTTATACAAGTGAGAAATTTCCCAGAATAAACTGGCAACGTGGCACGGAGGCCATCGTGTAGCTCAGGCTCCGTGCCACGGAGTGGTCGCGGACCCTCACTGGAATCCGAGTGCACAGGAACTTCTTCCCAACGTGGCACGGAGGCCATCGCGGAGCCTATGCTCCGAACCACGGACCTATCGCGCACCTTCACTGGAATTTTCTCAAAATCTTCAATCTCGGCAGAATTCTACCGCGATGGCAGCGTGACACGGCCCCTGTCGCGCAGGGCCAGTTGTTACATATTTTCATGTCGACTTCCACGTTTTACTTCCGAGTCCATTCCTTCACTTCACCAACTCGTAGATTAGTTCCCCAAATTCATTTTAAAACTGCAAAAACAAGAACTAATCATGTTGATTAGTATATATCCACATTCACATAAAATCACATGAGAATATATACATATAAGTAGATAAACAAGACAAAACTAAGTAATAAAGTATCACTTGGGCATGCAATTATGCCCAAGATCAGTGGCCAATCCAAACGACTCGTGAGGTGGGTTGTGAGCAAGCTTGTGGAAATTTAATTTAGCATGGGGCAGTGTACTTGACGGGAGACACAACGAGTCGTTGCCCTTCCTGACCGGTCGTCAGGTCACCCATTAGGGCCACCTGGCAGTTATTTTCTATGAATTAGTAAGGGCCTTCTCGTAATTTTTGAAACCCCTAGGGCCTAAACTATGTTGTTTTAAGGTCAGGGCAGGGTCTTTTAAGGGGAGATAATCCATGTTAAGTCTCATTTGATGCATGTAAGAGTAGAGAGGGAAGTGAAAAGGGATTCAAGTGTTCCACTTCAAATTCTCCAAGTTTCCATCTTGGGGTTTCCAGAAAATTAAGAATCAAGTGTTTCCAGGTATGTGGGGTTTTGAATGGGTGGTTTAGTCCCTATCCATACCCAATTTTTCCCAAATTCTATGTTTAAAGTTACCAATTCTTTATGGGTCTTAACCCAATTGTATGTTTCCTCAAAAATCGATATGATCTTGTTGTAGTATGTCTAAATCATGGGTTTCGAATTATTGGACTGTTTTTACTTGTTCTACTCAATATTTGATGATCTCATCCCCAAAAGCATAGGCGCCCAAAACATGAGGTTTTTAGTGAAGTTCATAGTTATGGTGATCCCTCAAACATGATATGAATTCTTGAACTTTAAGCATGTTTTCAATTACTCGTGTTATTATGATCATGTTTCCTATAAATTTAAGCTTTTCAAGTATGTTGAAAATATGGGCAATGCCCACATGTCCCTTATGATTCATGAACTATGATTTTAGTCAACCCACAGGTCCGATTGTATGGCTAGTATTACGAATTCTCAATCATGTTATGATTATCATGATTTAACTAGCCGTGCATGTCATGTATGAATTTCTATGATCAAGTTGCATATTTTGGGTGTAGTACTTAACACCGAGTAGGTTCAGGGCCCAGGCTACACCCCGAATCTCAAAACTACATGCCATCGTAGGTTATGTTTGGCACCTCCTCAATGATTGTCCCCGATACCCTACGGGTCCTTCATGAGTGATATCATGTCTTTCATGGTTCTACCTTTGGCAAGGTATGAATGGCCTCCCGACTAGGCTTACAGGTCGGGCTCCATGTGTGCTCATATGGGGTATGTCGGTTATAGAAATATCCTACTATTCCTCATTATTTTAATGCATGTATGATTATGTGGGGTGCACGTATAAAATTGGAATGTTGGGCTGCTCGGTGCTAGNCTACTATTCCTCATTATTTTAATGCATGTATGATTATGTTCTTTGGGCTCAAGTCATGTTTTATGAAGTGTTTTTCTCTCATGTGGTGACTATGACAGGTTTACGAATGCTTTTGGAAAACCTTGAGCCTTACGAGATATTTATGATTTCAGTATTTATGATCATGATGTCCCACTTCTATAACTCTTACGTTTTTAAGTATTGTTTTACTTACCTTGCATACTCGGTACATTCCAAGTACTGACCCGAATATTCTCTTCTATGTTGTATCATTTCATGATACAAGATCCGGATCTCAGGCTCAGCATCGCTCCTAGCTTGTCCCAGTTCTGCTCTCAGTTCCATTGGTGGGTCCTCATGATTCGAGGGCTTTATGTTCAGATCTTGGCTATTTTTTGTTTCAGGATGTTAGGGTTAGTTGGTGTCTTGTCCCTTTAACCCATCTATTATGACTAGAGGCTTTTTAGACTATTTGTAGTATTCAACTGTTATGTTTGGATCATGTATCATCATTTCTTATATTTCATGTCACGGTTTCATTCATTTCATGATTTCTAAGCTAATTCTTCCGCCTTAGGTGAATGGTTTAAATACATGCTCATGTCATGGGTTGACTTAGTGTCTCTCAGGGCTCCTTGTCTTATGTTTACGATCCGGATGTTCTCTCGGGTCGTGACAAACTTGGTATCAGAGCCATAGGTTCAGATGTGTCCTAGGGAGTCTGAAAGCCGCATTAGGTAGAGTCTTTTTCATGGGTGTGAAGCGTGCCACACTTATGATGAAGATGCTACTAAACGTTTTAGGAAATGTTTCCTTCTTTCATGATCTATGTCGTTCTATGAAAAATCTCTCCATCCTTCTAATTAATGTTATTCGCGATTGCAGAAAATTATGGCTCCCAAAAGAATAAACGGAAGGAGGAAAAGAAATGATGAAGGCCACAGAGGTGGGAATGATCATGGGCGTTAGCAAGCCCCACCAGTCCAGGAACCCAAGCACCAGAGCTAGCTGCCCACACTGAGTTTCAGGCGGCTATTCAAATGTTCGCGCAGGCCTTGACCGCTCAGGTCAACCAGCAGGTTGTTGCGCATGTCCCACAGAAATGCAATGCAGCGGTGGCTCGGATTAGAGACTTTTTGAGGATGAACCCTCCCGAGTTCACGGGATCAAAAGTGGACGAGGATCCACACGAGTTCATTGAAGGGGTCTTGAAGGTCACTCGGGTTATGGGGGTGACAAATGAGGAGTGTGTTGATTTGGCCTCTTATCAGCTAAAGGAGGTCACTTATATTTGGTACAAGCAATGGAAGGACAGCAGGGCAGCGGGAGCGGGTCCTCTTAGTTGGGATGAGTTCCACATGGCCTTTCTCGACAGGTTCTTCCCTTGGGAGATGAGGGAATTAAAAGCGGCTGAGTATGTTATCCTCAAACAGGGAAATATGATAGAGTTAGAATATTCACTTGAGTTCACTCGCCTGTCAAAGTATGCCCCGGAGTTAGTGATGGACTAGAGGGCACGGGTGAGTATATTCGTGCAGGGAGTAGCCGAGTATCTGGACGAGGACTGCAGAAAAACCATGCTTCATTAGGATATGGACTACCCGCGGATAGTCCTTTATGCCCAGCAGATGGAGGCAGCTCATATGAGGCAGAGATAGGCCAAGAGGGCCAGAACTGATAGCTACAGGTTCTCCCAGCTGAGGCCGGGAGGTGGGCCTCACCAGCAGTCCCAACACAAGTCTATTACACCAGCACCATCTTAAGCCAGTGCCCCATCCAGATCTCGAGATGATCAGAGGAGCAGGGCCTTAGGTTCGAGGGGTCAGAGTAGCATGCACACAGAGCGCACATTCCCGTCTTGTGCTAATTGTGGAAAGAATCACCCAGGAAGGTGTTTGGTGGGCTTAGATGCTTGTTTCGGGTGTGGCAAACCCGAACATAGGCTCAGTATTGCCCCACATCTAGGTCAGGGGGTGGTGGAGCCCGCACTTCAGCAGCTAGTTCAGCAGCTCCAGTGCACGTCCTACTCAGCAGGGTGCTCGACTGGTTTAGCTAGCGGCCAGTGCCAGAACCGGTTTTATGCACTTGGCTTCAACATGAGTAGGAGACTTCTCCCAGTATGTTTATGGGTATGTTGCGAGTATTTCATATCGATGCTTATGCTTTGTTAGATCCGGGAGCTACACTATCTTTTGTGACACCTTACATTGCTAGTAACTTTGGAGTTAGTCCTGAAATTTTGTCAAAATCGTTTTCTATATCTACTTCGATTGGTGATTCAGTCGTAGCGAGGCGGGTATATAGAGGTTTCCCCATTATAGTATTGCATAATGTTACCTCCGCAAACTTAGTAGAATTGGCTATGACTGATTTTGATATCATTATGGGCATGGATTGGTTGTTTGCATGTTATGCTTTTGTTAACTATAGAACCCGAGCGGTGGAGTTTCGTTTTCTAGGTGAGCCAGTTTTAGAATTGAGGGGTAGTTTGGTGGTACCGGTAGGCTGTTTTATCTCCTATCTCAAGGCCAGGAAAATGACTTCTAAGGGTTGTATTTACCATTTGGTTAGGGTTAAGGATTCCACGTCCGAGACCCCGACCATTCAGTCAGTCCCCGTGGTATGTGAGTATCCTGAGGTATTTCTAGATAACCTTCCTCCCGAGAGGGAGATTGATTTCGGGATTGATTTGTTACCCGACACGCAACCCATATCGATTCCTCCCTATCGAATGGCCCCACCCCAGCTAAAAGAGTTGAAGGATTTGCTGGATAAGGGTTTCATTAGACCGAGTAAGTCTCCATTGGGTGCCCCAGTGTTGTTTATCCGAAAGAAAGATGGTTCTCTTCGAATGTGTATTGACTATTGGCAGTTGAACAAGGTCACCATCAAGAATAGATACCCTTTACCCAGGATTGATGACCTATCTGATCAGCTTCAGAGTGCTAAATGTTTCTCCAATATATATCTCAGGTCCGGGTATCACCAGCTCAGGGTTCGGAAGAGCGGCATCCAGAAGACTGCTTTCAGGACTTCGGTATGTCCATTGTGAATTCGTTGTTGTCTTTTAGATTAACCAATGCCCCTGAAACTTTTATGGATCTAATGAATAGGGAATTCAAGGCATATCTGGACATGTTTGTGATATTGTTCATTGACGACATATTGATATACTCCAGGAGCGAGGAGGAGCATGCCTCACACCTGAGGGTAGCACTCCAGACCCTCAAGGATAACCAGCTATACACCAAGTTTAGCAAATGCGAGTTCTGGCTGAATTTAGTTGCATTCTTAGGACACGTAGTGTCAAGCGAAGGTTTAAAGGTGGACTCCCATAAAATAGAGGCGGTAAAGAACTGACCCAGACCGGTAAACCCTTCAGATATCAGGAGCTTTCTGGACTTAGCAGGCTACTACCAAAGATTTGTTTAGGGATTTTTGTCAGTTGCAGTCCCATTGACCAGGTTGACTCAGAAAAAGGTGAAGTTTCAATGGTTGGAGTCCTGTGAGAAGAGCTTCCAGGAATTGAAAGCCCGACTCACTTCAGCACCGGTGTTGACTTTACCGGAGGGCACCGATGGCTTTGTTGTGTATTGTGATTCTTCGAGAGTCAGACTAGGATGTGTATTGATGCATCATGGGAAAGTCATAGCATATTCTTCCAAACAGCTAAAAATTCACGAGAAGAATTACCCGACCAATAATCTTGAGTTGGCCGCAGTGGTGTTTGCTTTGAAGATATGGCGACACTACTTGTATGTAGTTCATGTAGATGTATTCACGGACCACAAGAGCTTACAATATGTGTTCACACCAAAGGATCTCAATCTTTGGCAACGGAGGTGGTTGGAGCTACTTAATGATTATGACATGAGTGTCCTTTACCACCCGGGTAAGGCCAACGTGGTAGCGGATGCCCTTAGTAGACTCTCTATGGAGAGCGTATCTCATATGAGTGAAGGAAAGAAGGACCTAGTGAAGGAGGTACATCGACTTGCACGACTGGGGGTTAGCTAAGTTGGCTCAACAGATAGTGGTGTAGTTGTTCAGAACGGGTAAGAGTCGTCCTTGGTAGCGGAAGTGAAGGATAAACAAGATGAAGATCCAACATTGGTAAAGTTGAAAGAAGTTGTCCACAATTAGAAGGTAGAGGTCTTCCTCAAAGGGGGAGATGGTGTGCTTTGGTATCAGGGTCTCTTATGTGTGTCGAACGTGGGTGATCTGAGGAGCCAGATGTTGCATGAGGCTCATGGATCTAGATATTCTATCTATCCAGGCGCCACCAAGATATATCATGCCTTGCGGGAAATCTACTGGTGGAATGGCATGAAGAGGGATATTGCAAAATTGGTTATGTTGCATGGAGTGCCCTTTTCCATCATATCGGATAGAGGTACTCAGTTCACCTCTTAGTTCTGGATATCTTCTCAAAAGGGACTTGGTACCCAGGTCAAGCTTAGGACGGCATTTCATCCTCAAATAGATGGTCGGGCGGAGTGGACTATCCATACTCTTGAGGACATGTTGAGATATTGCGTTATTGATTTCAAGGGTAGTTGGGATGAGCATTTTCCTCTTATTGAGTTTGCCTACAACAACAGCTATCACTCTAGCATCCAAATGGCACCGTTCGAGGCTCTTTACTAGAGAAGGTGTAGATCACCCATTGGGTGGTTTGGAGTCAGTGAGGCTTCGATGGTGGGTCCAGTGTCACACCCCACCTTGGGGAGTATGACTAGCACCTGGTGCCCTACTAGGATCTGAACTGCTGGACTGCTAATCCTAAGAACTTCTAGTGCCTGGCTGGCTCTAACTCTGATTTACGGAATCAACGGGCTATATAGCGGCTATAAATACAGCCCCCGGCCGGCTAGGCCTATAGCCACCTGTACAACAACAGCAGCTAACCAGAATCTCATCAACATAAGGGAACCTATACGGGCCGACAAGGCCACCATGCTGACTAGTTATTTCTAAATTAATGTAACAAATGCTAAACAGCTACATGACCGAAAAGGTCACCACTACTAACTGGATAGGGCCCCACACGGCCAACATAAACAACAAAACATACGCACGGCCCCACACGACCGGCACAACTAACCACAGGGAGATATATACACAATCTGCAAGCCTCTAAGAATACTGATAAGATGGTCGGGACAG
>JACEIK010013436.1:13126-26117 GCA_018107945.1 Datura stramonium
CTATAAGCTTGGAAGGTACAACTAGCACAGAATAACTCACCCGGGCCCCCATAAGCCCTGGTGAGTGAACTTCAATCTATATACCCCTAATTTTATGACTTTATTGGTGCTATAGACAACCTACCAGTCCCCTGGGTCTGCAACTGAGCCCACTGGGCCCCTGATCTGTAGCCGTGTCTGAGTTTGGTGGACTCCTAATATATAATATCTGCACCCCGGGCACCAAGCTCGACAGGGGGGTGAGGTGTAGTGCCGATCGACATAATAATAGTTCATCCATTGAGTGGACAGTATGAGCACCTGAGACCCTATCTTCTTCCATCGCGGATGGCATGCCTCTTTCTGGAGCGACGTCATCTTGTCCCTGGTGGGCGTCGACACAGCTAGTAACCCTGGGGTTGGTCACGGAAGGCTCCTAAATGAGGGAAACCCCAACCAAGGTGTTGTACTAAAATCTCAATCTGTCCACTCAAAAGGCGTATCTGTCCTTCTGGGCCTAACGCTACCACTGCTCGCCCCCTAGGATAGTTTTAAGGCTGTTAGCAGGCACACCGTGCACCTATATCTGATGAGAAGATCCTGGTAGTAGTCATGATATCTAATGGTCTAGACTGGATAGCGTGAGATTTGGAGTGTCCTAACAATACTCTGAATGTCCTACTCAGACAACTATAACTCATAAACAGCTGTGGGGTCGCGGATGACTAGTTACTTGGTCCCTTTGCTTGGAACCACTGCAGGGTTGTTACTAACTGGACATGCTTTTTGGCGGTCGATCCCTAATCTTCAACAGGCAGCTTATTGACAAACTTAGCCTGAGGTTAGTGTTGTACTAACATGGTGCTGGTACTTTAGACCCTATCTTGGTCTGGTCCAATCTTATATGACTTTTCTGGGCGATTAATAACCTTAAAGACAAATCTATATAGACTTAGCCGCTCATGACAATCTATGCCTGAGTATCTTCTAAAAATAGGCTGTCATGCTGGCCCTGTCTCTATCTGCTAATAAGGTCCCCTTCCTTAGGGTACACCCAGGTCCACTTGACTTGGAAAACTGGACTAGCTTCCTGGATGATCTGTTGGATGAATGCTAAGTCAACTTGGACTGACAATTACTACTAGTAGCTAACTAGATAGCAGGCTGTCACTCAGCTTACTAGACAACCCTAGGCTACTTACTCTAAAGTATGGACTTCCTATCTGAATTTCTTGCCCTGGGGCATAATGGTACGCCAATGGACTCTAGGCGTACTTTTCTGGCTACACAGGCACCAAATTGGGAGTTATATCGCCTAGTTGCGCCTTTACTATTTAACTTACTAACTCAGGTCCTATAACTATTCATGAACTTCTTAGGTCTGGGCCTGGCAATTAGACATGCAATTCTACCAGTACACTGCACTAGAGGAGAAAAGAGTTTCTACGACGCTCCTGGCGAGTATCACACTTAATATATTCTTTTCTGACTGCAGTATAATCTATGTACATGTTCTAGAAGCTAACCACAACATACGTATATTCATAGTCTACAGAAACAACGTACCACAACAATTCTATTCACAATCTACTGAAAGCAGCTAGCCGTAAACTTATATGTATAAACTCGATATCTACTGGAATCAGCTAATTACTTTATACAGAATTGTGGTCTTGCTTTAGAGGCATACGTCGTAGCGCTTATTCGACAAGAATTATTTGCCAAAGAGATAAACCTTACATACCTCGACTGTTGTTTCCTCGGATAACCGATGAGTTTCAACTTGGAATTGTTAGCTCTTTCCCGCTGTAACTGTTATACTGAAAGAAAGAGACAAATTTCAATACCAATTTCAGCTTGAAACAATAACTTTTAATACTAATAGAAATTATAATTCAACTACATAAAATATTGCCAGAAACTTATAATTTCCCGAGGGCTCATAATGGATAAATGCTTACTTGAAGCCTGTGATCGTATAGAAATCAGTTTGGAGAAATTCCGACAACTTTGGCTCGGCGGGGTTACGATTCACTAGGATAATTTCATGAAAATAACTCCGCCGTAATGCTCCTTGTGGGCTTAAACTTCGATACCCAAAGTTAATTTGAATTTGGACGGCATTTGACAGCGTAAATGGATGAAAAATAGTTGATTTCCTCGTCTCACACCCTCTCTGGCCGAAATGAAAGTTGGAAAATGAATTGGAACTTAAGGGGAGTACTATATATACTTATTAGGGCAGTGGTCGGGGTGTTCCTCGCGCCTCCCATTTAGGCTTCCACCCTGGCGCACCGCGCCTCCCATTGAGGTTGCCACCCTAGCGCGCCGCGCCCCCCATTGAGGCAGCAAGCCTTGCGTGCCGCACTGGCCAATGCACTGCTGGCTGGCGTGTCGCGCTGGCCCCTTGTGGCCTAGTCTCGCCTGACCTTGCTTCTGAGGCTTTTTACACATGTGTCACGCTCTTCTTACTCATCATAAATCCACGTGTATAATTACTAATCATTAACTTTTACGGGGTGTAACACGTGTAGCTATGGCACTACAGTGATGTACATTATCTACAGGCTCATAACTCATGGACCTCTACTTTGTCACAAGGTCCTTCATAATTTAGCATATCCCAACATTTGTTCCAATGCCTCAACCCATGGTTTGTTCACAGATAATTTCTTGAGCATTGACAAGAATATCTGGATCTTACCATTCTCCACCTTTTTCTTCATTCTTTGGGGGAACGATGGTGGTGGTCTAGGGATATCCTTGTAGATTTTCATTGCACCTTGTTCAACTTCAGACTCTTTTTCACCAGTTGGGGCCTTAGGCAACTTAGCATTCTCAGCACCTTCCATCTCAGGATTATTTTGATCATCTTCAACTACGCTCTCTTTCTTCCATTCAACTACAACTGATAACGGGGAGTCAACTGCGGTCTTACCACTCCTAGTTAGCACAGCCATACAGTGACCATCATTCATTGGGTTCTGGACGATGTTTCTAGGTAGTGTACCCTTCTATCTAGGGTTCAGTGATGCTGATAGTTGCCTTTGCTGCTGTTCAATTTGCTTGATAGCTATCGCATGGGATTCCACTCTCTGGCCCATGCTCGATATATCACCTCGAATTTCCTTCAACTGATCATCAGTGGACCTTACCTTTTTCAGCATCTTAGCCATCATGCTCTCTAGCTTTGACCGTCTAGCCTCCCCCTCTCGTGCATTGGGAGGCACATATACTCTAGCTCTATCGTTGCGGTAGCCGTCATTCCTTCTCCAATCTCCTTTGCACTCACGACCTCGACTTTAATCTCTATACCAATTCCAGTTGTAGTTATCTCTGTATTGGTTCTGACCTTGGTTTCCAGAACCTTGGCACCAATTGTCTTGTCCAGATGCTTGGGTGTTGGCTTGAAAACCCGCCACCTGGCTGTCCAAAAAATTTGCCTCTTCCTCGGAGTCCCCGACTATTGTCCTTGTGTCCCCACTGTGTTCACCTTTTTGGCTCCAACTCCCGTAATGTGCTTTGTAAGAAAATCCAATGATGTGCGCATATGAGCCAACTCCTGGTCACGTTCTTCTTCTTTCCTACGTTGGTCTGCGGTCAAACCAATAATATATGTACCGGCCACTATATCTGCCTTCCGGGTATGCCATGCCCTGTTTGTTTTTTTCACCTTATCAAGAATAGTAGCAGCTTTCTCCCAGGCGTGACTCATTAGTGCTCCTCCTGCCACTGTGTCTGCAACAGCTTTTGTGTTATTGTTCAGAGACCTGTAGAAAATTTCCAACAAACTGTCATCTGGAATTTTATGGTTTGGGCACTTTGTCAACTTCTTCTTGAACCTCAGCCAGGTTTCATGAAGTGCCTCGGTTTTAAGTTGTCGGGAATTGTAAATTTTATCCTTGAGCTACAACATTCTGGAGGGGGAAAAGAATCTCTCTAAGAAGGCATTCTTGAGTTCCCTCCAATTTGTTATGGAGTCATTGGGCAACTCCGATAACCATAAAGTGGCTTCTCCTGATAGAGAAAAGGGGAAAAGTCTGAGTCTGATGGCATCTTGGCTAATTCCTAACAACTTGTATGCCTTGCATATTCCAACAAAGATCATCAAGTGCAGGTTGGCGTCACCCACTGTGTGACCACTGAACAACACTTTCATGTTTAACAGTTGAATCATGGTGCTCGTGATGTTAAATTTGTCCCCAACAGGCAGTGGTAGTGGTACAATTGCTCCAGTTGACCCAACTTCATCAATGTCTAGGTCCTCATCATCGAAGAACTGAGGGGCAAATCTATGACCTCTATTTCCCCACCCATGTAGACCAGCGTTAACAACCTCGTCTCTGCATCCTCCCCATCCTGAAGTGCAGCTTGCCAGTCTAGCTCAGCTTGCCTAGCTTCTTCAGCTATATGGGCTTTTCTCTATTCTTGATTTTCCATTCTGCGCAATGTTTGTTCAATTTTGGAGTTCAACGGAATCAGGGGATTTCCGCTACTCCGAGTGTTTGGCACTCACCTAGCAACAACCTGCGGGTATCACAAATTAAAAAAACATAATTCAGGAAATAACTAACAAAAATCAAATACATGAAATTAATCTAGTCTTAGCCGTATTCCCCGGCAACATGGCAACTTTTTAATAAAGCTCAAACTCACAACTCCTGCTGAAGTATGAAGCGGTCTTTGTCAATAAAGAATCCAACAAAGAGGTTGGGGTCGAACCAGCAGGGAATATGGAAGATCTAGACTAATGCCGGTAAGTGAACTTGTTGGTTACTTACTCCAATTTGGGGGTTTTAAGAAAACAATGATTAAAACAACGATTGAAATTATGATTTAAAATCAAGAGTTAAGAATAACTAGGGTTTGTGTTCCCTATGGATTAATAACTACTTCGGGTACACACACGTGATCAAAACCAATGCTTACTTGTAGAATTGATAACTAGGGTTCATCCAAACGACTAGTTCGTCCCTATTGGATGACTATACTCAATTACCGAGTCAGAGACCTCATGAGCTGTTTTAAACTATTCGTTATCAATATGTTCCAAATTTAACTATCGTGCAACCACAACTCAAGTTAATATAATGATCATCAAGATCAAGGCTCTGTTGTATTTCTCTTTTCCTAATCTAGACCTCTCTAGGCTCAAGCAAGTAAAGAATTTGGGCAAGTCCTAATGTTGTACACATTAAGAAACGTTTAAGCATGAAGAGAATATAATACAAGTATTTTTCATTGGTTTTGAATCATTTTTGTGTATCCCTAGCTCGTTAATCCATCATGGTTCCCACAACCCTAGCTATGGAGGATTTAGCCTCTCATAGTTGCAAGCTTGTGATATGCATTCATAATTAAACACATAATTCAATACTTATAATTGTAGATGAGAGAAAAGATTTTTTGATTATATTAGTAAAACCTCAAGAACAATTGATAAAGATCAAGAAAGAATCCAAGAAAAGGTTGATCACAAGTCAATCAACTCAATTCTATGTTTTTGCCCTTGAAGTTCTATTGATTTCACACCTATCTCTCTTCTCTCTAATGTTCCCTATGATTCTATACTGAAAATAAAACATAAAAAGTATTTATATAGACACAAGAATCCTTTTCCTAAGCTAATAGGGTGATTTTCCATAACTGGCACCACCTGAGCAACGACTGGTCATACGACCCATAACAGGATTATACGGGTCGTACCTGTTGTCCGTAAGTCCTTGGCTTGCTGAAATTTGGCTAAGTGTTGGGCCTTGGTACAAATCGTACATGCTTCCTACGAGTCGTGAGTTGCCTCCGTGGTCTGGCTCTGACAACTCTGACTTTTTCTGAAATTATTCACGAGTGTTGTGGTATGACTCGTACCTTTCAGCCATGACTCGTACTGTTTGAAGTTCTACTTAGCATTGAAAATCCAATGAAGATCACCAGTGCTCCTGGTATGATTTGTACATTGTTTCCATGATTTGTAATTCCATTTGTATCAGGAGTCTGCCTTTGTGCAATTCTTCTAAATATTTCCACAACTCAAGTTACGGCTCATACCATTTTTGTACGGCTCATACTGAGAGTCATAGGTTGTATTCTTCCCAGTTCATCCATCTGAAACTTTTCACGGTTCTCAGTACGGCTCATACTGAGACTGTGATTTTAGCTCATTTTCTGCACTTTCAAGCTTCTTTTGCACATTCTTTCTCCAACACTTATTTTTTATATAATCAAAGAAAAAATGCCTTATATCCATATAAACACACCTAAGTTCATGCTATTTTCTTAGTTTTGAGCGTTGAAAGTGCTGTAAACTCACAACACATCAAGAACAAGTAATGGGATATAGGGGAAAACATGGGCCATGAAAAATCAAGGCTATCATGCTTGCTTGTCTACATATACCATGAAAACTCAAGAATCAAAGATGAAAATCAAGAATACAAACCAAATGGAGTGAGTGGTAAAGAGAAATGGAAACTTGAAATTTATTTTCAAATATGGCTAACCCTAAGCCCTTTATCTTCTTTATGTGGTGTTTGAAATGAGAGGTGATGGTGGATAATGGTGGAGAAATGATGGGTTTTATAGGAAAGGAGGAGGTGAAGGGATTGGTGGGTTTTAAGGTGGAATTAATGGTAGAATGTCGGAAGTTGTAGTGGTAGTTGGGGGGAAGTGGTGTAGTGTAACACCACAAAGTTTCCTAAGACTATACCTTAGATTTGAAGTTTCATCATGTAGAAAACTAGGAAAAAGGCCTCAGTACGAGTCACAGTATGACTCACAGGACAGTGGTATGAGTGGTACCAGGACTCGTAACCGAAGGGTAAGGGAAAAGAATATGGTTGGCTGGAGAAACCACGATCGCATGTCATGATTCGTACCACCATGGTACAGATTGTACTAACTAGTCATGGAAAAAGTTCAGAGAGGTCAGGAAATTCTGGGAAAACCACGAGCCAAGGTATAACTCATGGTAGAAGGCTACGGGTCGTACCATCTAGTCATGATTTAAGTTTCAAAGAAATGTTCAAAAGGATTTGAGGAAACTACGAATTGTGGTAGTACCCGTAGTAAGATCTCACGGATTATGGTAGAATTCCATGGAACACTTCAGAGAATGGTGTTGAGCAGGGCCCTTAACCACATACGCCAGTATGGATCATATGATCCTAGTACGACTCATAGATTGAGTCGCACCACATGACGGGTAGAATTTTTAATAACAGTTTTATGGGGAATTTTTGTAAAACCCTAAGATCCTAACTCCTAAACTAGGTCTTTTTAGGCTTCCTATGGGATGAATAAAAATATTTTCCTAGCCTAATCCCTCATTCCACTCAAAACCATCCATAAGTCATCTTCTCCCTTCTTCTCTCAACTAGGGTTTCCCTTCAAGGTTCTACAAGCTTCAAGTTATTTTCGGGAATTATTCAATCAGGTATGTGGGACTTCAACAAGGATTTTCTTTCATCCCCGTGTCCCAAATTAATTTCAAAAGCCTCACTACTTTGATTCCCTAGGAAAGCATGTTTTAGGATTTCCATTCTATGAATGTTTTCTCTCATGTATTCCATGATTTTCAAGGTCCTCATGATAAATAGCACATAATATTCATGAATTCACTTTCAATTTCATGATGAACTCCCATTGTTAGATGTTAGCATGATTTCCCAAAGTTCAGCCCATGAATTAGTTGTTTTTGTAAATATGATCTATTTGAGATATATGATTTTACCATGAATTCAGTACATATTATTTATACTATGATTTGGATTTATTTTTTTCATGGATTTAGTATGATTAGCATGTTTATGATTTCCTAGATTCTTAGGCCTCTTGCTAATTGAAAGTAGCCCTGACTAGACTTTCATGAATACAGTATAATCAGCATGTTTATGGTTGTTAGACTCTCAAGCCTCTTGCTAGTAGAAAGTAGCCATAACTAGTCTTAGAACATTAGTTATGAGCCCTCAGTATCAGTATTTCATGGTCCTTTAGGCTCTCGGGACTCTTTCTAGATGAAGTGGTTCCGAATAGTCTCAGGACATCATCTTCAGATTTATCAGTTACATGTATATCTATGTTCAGTTGGGAGTAGTACTTAGCACCGAGTAGGCTAGGGTTCCAGCGCACCTAGGTCTCAGAACTACGTGCCTCCTTAGGATAAGGAATTCTCAATAGTAGAGAATGTTTCTCTTAGCCCGAGGAATATTGGATCCTTGTTATTTGAGATTGTCTCCCTTTCCTCAATGGGCGCATGTAGGGTCATCGTCATTAGATATTGTCTCCATGAGTTCACGAGTGATATCATGCCAGATAGAGTTCTTACCCTTGGCAAGGTATAACCACCCTTCCAATCGGGGTTACAGGTCGGGCTCTATAAGGCTCACATTGGAGTTTGTTGGTTAATAGTCTCTCCCACAGTACAATTTAGTTTTAGTTTCAGTACAGTTATTTCAGTCACAACTTTCACCTTATGATTTCAGATTTAGTCGTCATTACAAGTACATGATTGATGTTGGGCATATTTCTATACCGATTTGCCTTAATTTTTCCCATCTTTTACCTTATTTTGACTTCATAATCCTTATTAAATGCATAAATTCATGCATTTTACAAATGATTTGAGATGTTATTAGCAGGAAACCAAGGAAAAAGTACCCAAAATGACCCAAGGCTACAGGTTTATGAAGCTGAGAAAAAGGACTTGGGGTTATGGCTAGTGCCAGTCCTAAACTTCAGAAAAATGTGCACCATATCTGGGGCTATGGCTGGCGTCCAGTGCCAAGTCCCAAACTATAATACCCTAAAAGTTCCTAAGACCAGACTTGATATTAGAAATGTGATCAACAGAAAAGGGGAAAATTTTTCAGTAGTCAACTCATTGTACGAGTCATGGTAAGAAGTGATGAGTCATGGGAATTGTTCATAGTCAGAACCTGCAGGAGGAGTTTAGTAGAAATAAGTCAAGGTACAACTCGTGGGATCATACAACGAGTCGTTGTTAGGAGTCATGGGAAGTTTATTACGTGTCAGGCCTAGAAGGTACGACTCTTAGTACGACTCATTGTGGCAAACAACAGATCATGGTAGGGAGTCATTGGTTGATTTAGGATTGTCAGATTTGGAAGGTACGGGTCATGGTACGACTCGTTCTGGGGAAAAATGAGTCGTAGCTTGCATTGATAAGAAGGGGGCAAAGGAATTGGAAGAAGTGGCAACTGACAGGTCCAATGACCCGTCGTTTGATGGTATGAATTATTGTGTGGCTCATGGGAACTTATGAGTTGCACAAAACTAGTGGTGAAAAATAGATCCAACCACGATTCGTGGTATTAAGGTACGACTCATGGTGTGAGTCATTACTTCTGGCAGTGAGTAATTTTCTGCGAAATTAGTAAGGGTGTTTTCATAATTCCTAAGCTCTAAATTAAGTTATTTTAATCTCTGAAAGAAGTGTATTAAGGGAGTTTAACCTATTCTAATTCATTCAACTCCCATACATGTAAGTTTTGAGGTTTTCCTTTGAAGATTAAACTTAAATCCTTCAATTTTCTCTCCAAATCTCTTAGGATTTCAAAGACAAGTGTAGATTCAGCTCACCCAGTATGTAGGGCTATGAATGAGAGTTCCTCTTCACTCTCATGCTCAAAATTCTCCTAAATCTCATGAATTTAAGTTTTAGATCAAGTTCATGATCTAATGGGGGGTTTTACCCAATTTTATGAAATGATATATGATTTAATTATGGTTCAATTCCCTTCATGTTTCAAAGCATATTTTAAGATTCATGGGAAGATTATATATAAAAATTGATTATAAATTAATGATTTTATGTTTTAAAAAATTGTACCATATTATGCAAGTTTCATAAAAGTCAAGTTTATGATTAATGATTTCAAGTATGATGAGATATCTAGCATGAATGAAAATTTATGAATTACCCATGTATGAATCTACGATTCGACTAATGAAGTCTATTTAAAGTATGCATGATTTTAAGATTTGTGCAAGACCAATCAAGTTAAGCGGGTTTTCATGATTTAGCCAAGGCTAATAAGATCAGTTTATCACATGTTTTGGAGTCAAGGCTCCCCATGTTTAGATTTCAAACTATGTATGTGATCACGATTTCAGCTTCGTAGAAAAATCATGGGAGCACTTTGCTTGTTTTTAGGAGTAGTGTCTAGCAATGAGTAGGCTTGGGTTCCAAGATTCCCCGATCTAAGAACTACGCGCCAATGTAGATTTATATACTCTATTGGGGACCTCCCAAGAAGGTTTTCTGTCGCCCGCCAGAGGGCCTTCAGCTTGATGTTGATATCATGGTAGAGTTCTTAGCCCTGACAAGGCTTTGGATGACTTTACCCACTTGAGTGTGATAGTTGGGGCATCACGTAAGGTCTATCATGATGGTGTCGACGGTGACGAGTCTCCCATTATTCCTCAAGATTTCAGTTATGCATATTTATGACTTATGATATTATGTTTTCAATAGGTTGGACCGGATGATCAGTTTATAAGCTTTTACTTATGATTTCAGCTATGGAAAGCCATAAGATTCTATTTTCAGCTTTGGGTCATTCTACTCAAATATGAAAATTTGTTTATGACTATACATGTTTTTAGATATAAGCATGCAATCCTTACTCTCATGATCTTGTGATTTATGTTTATATGCATGATTTTGGTTTATACTTACTCAACATGTTTTACTTACCTTGCATACTTAGTACATTCCAAGTACTGACCGCATACTCTATGATGTATTGTTTCGTGATACATGTTTAAATGATCAAACTCAGTTCCACCATTAGCCCAGTCTTTTACAGCTTAGTCCAGTTCATTTCCTGCTACGGCGAGTCCTCACTTTCTGGGGAACTTCAGCTTAGTATTTGATGTTCTTATTTCAGTTTTCAGACTTTATTGAGCTAGTTGGGGATGTTGTCTCATCAACTCTTCAGACTGTTAGAGGCTTATCAGACAATATGTAGAATTTCAGCTTGGTCAGTGATGACTCTATTATGATTGATATGTATTCAGACTTCCTCTTATTCAGGTTTCAGTTATCAGATTTCTCTTGACATATGTTCTTTAGTTATCATGTTTGTGCCATAGGTCGACCTTGAGGCATTCGTGGTTCTAGGTTCCGTGTATCAATCCGAGGGGGATCAGATGAAGGAAAGGCAGAGAGAGACCAAGAGGGCCTGGACAGGCAGATATGAGTCTTCCCAATAGAGGTCCAATGCGAAAATCGTCAGCAGTCCCCTAAAGACCATCAACCCTAGCACCGTCATCAGCCAGTGTGCCATCTAGATCTAAGCGTGATTAGAGGGGAAGGACATTAGTCTCTTGAGGCTAGGGGAGCATGTCAGAAGAGCCCAGCATCCAATTTTGCGACAAGTGTGGTAGGAGGCACACCGAGGAGTTTCTAATGGGTTTAGGTGTGTGTTTTGGGTGTGGAAAGCTGAACACATGCTTAGAGATTTCCCTTCAGCCAAACAGGGCCATGGCAGAGGCTGCGATCCAGCCACCAATTCAGAAGCCCCACAAGCATGCTTAGCTCAGCAGGGTGCATCCACTAGTCCAGGTGGTGGTCAACGTCAAAACAAATTTTATGCCCTCTCATCATCTTTAGGAGCAGGAGGCCTCTCCAAATGTGGTTACTAGTATGTTATGAGTATTTCATCTTGATGTATATGCATTTTTAGGTCAATGGGATACCTTATCTTTTGTGATTCCTTATGTTACTATTAGTTTCAGAGTCAGCCCTGAAATCCTATCAGGACCCTTCTAGTCTCTAGTTTAGTCGGTGACTAAGTTATAACTCGACAGTTATACAGAAATTGCCCTGTCATAATCCTCCAGAAATTCACCTTAGCCGATCTAGTAGAGTTATACTTGATTGATTTTGATGTATTGGTATACATTGGTTGTATGTATGTTACACCTTAGTGAATTGTAGAACCCGTACGGTCGAGTTTCAATTTTTAAGTTAGCCAGTTCTAGAAAGGAAGAGTAGTTCGACTGTGCCTATAGGTTGCTTTGTTTCTTATCTTAAGGCCAGGAAGATGATTTCCTAGGGTTGCATGTACCATCTAGTTCGGGTTAAGGATGCTACATCCGAGACCCCGACTCTTCAGTCTTTCACTGTTGTATGTGATTATCAAGAGGTATTACCAGATGATCTATCAGGAGTTCCTCCCGAGCGGGAGATAGACTTTGGTATTTATCTTTATCTCGATATGCAGCCTATATCCATTCCTCTTTATAGAATGGCTCCAGCTGAGCTAATCGAGTTGAAAGAACAACTAAATGATCTCTTGGATAAGGGTTTTATTAGGCATAGAAAATCCCTGTGGGGTTCTCTAGTTCTATTTGTTCAGAAGAAGGATGGTTCCCCTAGAATATGCATTGATTATCGGTAGTTGAACAAGGTCACAATCAAGAACAAGTATTCCCTCCCCAGAATCAATGACTTGTTTGGCCAACTTGAAGGTACTAAGTTTTTCTCAAAGATAGACCTCAGGTCTGAATATCATCAACTCAGAGTTAGAGAGAGTGACATCCCAAAACTAGCCATCAGGACTCGGTATGGTAACTATGAGTTTGTAATTATATATTTTGGACTAATGGATGCTCCTACAGCTTTTATGGATTTTATGAACAGGGTGTTCAAGCAATATTTGGATATGTTCGTGATTGTCTTCATAGATGATTTTCTCATATAATCTCGGTGCAAGGAGGAGCATGCCGCTCATTTGAGGATCATGCTACAGACTCTCAAGGACTGTCAGTTGTTTGCTAAATTCAACAAGTGTGAGTTTTGGTTGGTGTTCGTCGGTCTAGATGACTACACGCAAGTGCACGTGGTCAAACAAGTAGTAAAATGGCTCAAGTAATCCAAGTATCGATCCCTGATCGTGGGCAAAATAACATGTCCAAGTGATACTTGATAACTTAAATTAGTCTTGTTTATCTAAGTTATTTTATACATTTTCATGTAATTTTATATAAA
>JACEIK010013437.1:0-26112 GCA_018107945.1 Datura stramonium
CCAGTCATAACCCCCAAGGCGGGGCGTGACATAATGATATCTATTTAATTGAATTTACTTTCTTTGATTTTGTGGTATATCTTTTTCTTTTATTTAAAATTTTTAATTATATTATTTAGAGAGGAAAATTGAACTAAACTAAACTTATTTAATTTGTTCATCAATTTTTATTTTTTTCAAATGAATAACCTAGTAGATTGAATTAAATAAACTCTAAAATTGACGATGTTATGTATTTATCTTATGAACATGTATTATAATATTAATAACTTAATTCTTACACCTTTTTAAAGAATCTTGCCGATTATTAAAATAATATATTATTGTATGAACACTAATTTCAAATTAGAAAAGTTTAAAATAAAGTAGAATACTGCATAGTAAAAGTAAAAAAAAGTACAAGAAATTTTAAAAAGACTCGATGGAGCAGGATAGAAGTAGGAAAAAACGCTAAATGGGATATGACAAGACAAGTTAAATTTAACAGGTTAAGATTAGTCTTTCTCTTTCTGCCTCCCTTTATTTTTCTTCATGCAATTTTAGCATATTTTCTTCTTCATATTTTGAACTCCCTTAGTAAAAATTCTATCCCCGCCACTGAGTATACCAAGGGTGATTAGGCAAATATCCTCTGTTTGAAAAGTATACGATGTATATAAGTAAAATGCTACTTTATATGGTTAAATAATATATTTTGAACATCCTTAAAATAACTAAGCATTGTAGCCCAACAATGTAGGGCGGGCATTCAGGAAAATGTAAAGAACACTTGAACGCAGGTTTTATTCTCAATAGCTTGCTACCTTCTACCAGAAGCTGGTCAAATAGGTCATATATCATGGGAAAATGATACTTATTCTTGATTGTCACCCTGTTCAACTGTCGATAATCAATACAAATCCTAAGAGAGCCATCCTTCTTCCGAACAAAGAAAACTGGTGCATCACATGGGAACTTACTAGGCCTGATGAAGCCCTTATCTAAGAGATCT
This sequence comes from Datura stramonium, assembly GCA_018107945.1. Lineage (NCBI taxonomy): Eukaryota > Viridiplantae > Streptophyta > Magnoliopsida > Solanales > Solanaceae > Datura > Datura stramonium. The sequence goes on from JACEIK010013437.1 coordinate 992, forward strand.
TTTAACTGCTTTTTTAGCTCCTTTAGCTCAGCTGGAGACATTCTATAAGGAGGAATCGATATGGATTGTGTATCAGGGAGAATGTCAATACAAAAGTCAATCTCTCGCTCGAAAGGGACTCTCAATAGATCATCTGGGAACACCTTCGAATACTTTTGTACTACAGGAACGGACTAAAGAGTCGAGGTCTAGGATGTAGAATCCTTAACCTGAACTAAATGGTACATATAATCTTTGGAGGTCATCTTTCTAACCTTGAGATAGGAAACAAAGATACCTACAGGCTCAGCTGAACTACCCTTCCACTCTAAGACAGATTCACCAGGAAAGTGGAACTCTACCTTACGGGTTCTACAATAGACCGAAGCATAATAAACATGTAACCAATACATATCGAAAATAACATCAAAATCGGTCATAATTAACTCCACTAAGTCGACCGAGATGACCTTCTAAAGAATCGTAACAGTGGCAATTTCTATATATCTTTTGAGCTAAAACTAACTCTCTTCATAAAAAAATAGGAGGTAGAACCAATAAAGATTTCTTTTTCGATTCATCCTTCCTTCTGAAGAATCGTAACAGTGGCAATTTCTGTATATCCGTTGAGCTAAAACTAACTCACTGACAGGAGTAGAGACTAAGAAGGGCTCTGACAGGATTTGGGGACAGACACCAAAACTAACAGCAACATAAGGAGTCTCAAAGGATAATATAGCCCCTGGATCTAACAATGCATAAATATCAAGATGGAATACTCGTAATATATCAGTGACTACATTGGATGAGCACTCCTGCTCCTGATGAGATAAAATTGCGTAGAAACTGTTCTGACGCTGTCCGCCACCTGCACTAGAAGAGGCGCGTTGCCTGAAATGGGCGAGCTGCTAGAGTTGCTGAAGTGGTGGCTGGGGAATCACCTTTACTGTTACCTTGTCTAGTTGAAGGACAATCTCTGAGCATATATCAATACTTTCCACACCCGAAGCAAACAACAAAGCTAAACAAGCACTCTCTGGGGTTCTTCCTATCACACTTCCTGCAAACTGAAAAAGTGCACTCCCCGATCATGCTCCTATGATCCCTAGAACCCGTCGCCCTCACCTCGAGTTCTAGATGGAACGCTGACTGATGATAGAGCTGGGATTGACAACCTCTAGTGGGACTGAGGGCGATGTCCACCGGACCTCTTTTGAGAGTACCCATAGCTCCCTGTCCTAGCCCTCTTAGCCTCTCTCTCCTTTTCCATCATCTATTCTGCTTTTATCTGCTGGGCATATATTATCAATTGGGAGATATCTATATCACTAATCAATATGGAGTTCCTACACTCCAAGACTAATGAATCTGCAAATCCATTAATGAACTTGCTCATACGAGCCCTTGGATCAACAATCATCTCCGGAGCATACTTGGACAATTGGGTAAACTTGAGGACATACTCCTGAACAGTCATATCATTCTGCTTCAGATTGACGAATTCGGTTGTCTTTGCTTCCCTCAACTCTCGGGGGAAGAATCTGTCTAAAAAAGTCGTAACAAACTCATCCCAACCAACGGGGACTGCATCGACTCCCCTGCTGTCCTTCCACTGTCGGAACCATATGTGAGAAACCCCTTTTAGCTAATAGGAGTCCAAGTCTGCACTTTCCTCTCCTGAAACACCCATAACCTGGGTAATCTTCTAGGCCTCCTCAATAAACTCCTATGGATCCTCGTTCACTTTTAACTCATGAAATTCAGGTGGGTTCATCCTGATAAAGTCTCACACCCTAGCCATCACTGCATTCCCATTTGGTTCATGTGAGCCACAACTTGCTATTTGACTTGGGGCGATCATGGCCTATGCTAACATATTAAATGCAACCCTAAACTCAGCATGAGTCACCTGCTCCAGCAAGGGATCAACTGGAGCTGGTGAGGTTGGCTGATGCCCATCTCCCTGTCCATCGCCATAGCTATTGCCGTTGCAATTTCTTCTTTCATTGACCCGACAGGGAGGCATATTTTTGCAAACACGTATAGCATGAGTTAGAGGCGTAGAGAGAGGTACTTCATCGCACGACATAAATCATGAAATAAGGGAAGTTTCCTAAAATGTTTCATAGCCTCTTCCCCATAATTGTGGCGTGCTTCACACCCATGAAAAAAACTCTACTTAATGCGACTTTCTGATACCCTAGGACACAACTCAACCTTTGGTTTGATACCAAATCTGTCATGACTAGAGCTTGGACTTCGGACCGAGACACGGGACCTAAAACCACGAATGGCTCCAAACTAATCCATGGTATATACATAGCATGAATAAGAGAGCATATTTAAAACGGAAATAAATTAGAACTCAACATATGAGGAAGTCTGCATAACATAATAACATAAGCATATACACGAGTCAACAACGCTGAAACATTTGTACATTGTTGTCTGAAAAGCCTCTAAACATATGATGAGTTGATGGGCAACACCCCCAACTAGCTCATTAAGTCTAACATTAAAAGACATAAGAAAAGAGATATGAACAAAACTATCGTCCTCGAATCATGAGGACTCACCAAAATCGGGATTGCACTGAACTGAAGTGGGAGAGAACCTATATAATGAGACGATATAGCATAGAGTATGTGGTCAGTACTTTGTATTTACTAAGTATGTAGAGAAAGTAAAACATGTTATTAAAATGATAGTCTGAAATCATGAATATAAAGTAAGATAGAACATTAAAGTAGGGACAACATGCTAAACCCACATTCCTGAAATAAATATAATCATGAGATATTCATCATAAGCTGAACATAATCACCCAAGGTTAAGAAATAGAAATCATATAACATTCCATACTTGAAATCATAAGTCAAAACTCATAAACTGATCAATGAGATATATATGCTTTAAAACATAATATCATAAGACATGAACACAAGTAACATAAAACATGAGGAACAATGGGAGACTTCTTCATAATCGAAACCATCATGATAGAGCTTACGTGATGTCCCAACTATTTAATGTTCTATGAGTTTACAACACTTTCGATGCTTAAAATTGAGAAAATAACATGGAATTAGGTATGTTTATATGTATATGAGGTACTTTTACTTTGATTTTAGGAAAAAAAGGTGTTGGAGAAAAAATGTGCAAAAGAGGCATAAAAATGTAGGAAATTAGCCAAGTACAAGTACGAGCCGTACTGAGAATCATGGTAAAAGTCAGAAGGCTGGATTAAGAGGAAGGCAACATACAACTCTCAGTACAAGATGTAACTGGAGTAACGAAATTGTTCAGAGAAATTTGCACAAAGGCAGTCTCTTGGTACAGATGGACTCACGAATTGTAGCACTTATATACGACCTGTACCATGAGTTGTGGTGAGCTTCAAGTGATTCTTCAAGACTTGGAAGAACTTCAGACACAACAAGCAGTACGAATCGTAGGAGGAAGGTATGAGGCCTACCAAAACACTCGTAGAAAATCTCAGAAGATTTCTGAATTCTCAGGGCCAAGCCACAGATGCATTGTACACTTGTAGACTATTAGCTTGCCAACAATTAGACAAATTTGTAGCAGCCAAGGAAGTACGAGAAGCAGGTACGACACGTACAATCCTACTACGGGTCGTAGGATCACTCGTGATGCAGTCGACTCCAGAGATGGAAAATTCTCTGTTAGCTTAGGAAAAGGTTTCTAATGTCTGTACAAATACCTTTTGTATTTTATTTTAGTTAGAGAATAGAGAAACGAAGTAGTAGAGATGTGCGAAGAGTAATTTTTGTTAATTTTTATCAAGTTTTGAAGAGCGATTCTTAGGATCAAACTCTTGATTTCATCCATTGTTCTTGAGATTGTTCTTTGATATTCAGATCTGGTTTTCTACCAATTGTTATTGTAAGTATTTAATTATGTGTTTGTATATGAATGCAAATTATAATCTTACAATTATGAGAGGATAAAACCTCCACAACTATGGGTTGTGGGAACCATGGTGGATTAATGAAATAGGGTTACACAAAAGTGATTCAAAATCAATGCTAAATGCTTGTATTGTATTCTCTTCATCTTTAAATGTTTCTTAACGGTGTACAACGTTAGGAATTTCCCAAATTCTTTATTTTCTTGAACCTAGAGAGGCAGAGATTAGGAAAAGAGAATTACAACAAAGCCTTGGTCTTTATGATCATTGTATTAACTTGAGATGTGGTCTATGATAGTTAAATTTGGAACATATTGATAACGGTTAGTTTGAAATTGCTCATGAGACCTAATCCGATGATTGAGTATAGTCATCAAATAGAGAGGAACCAGTCATTTGGATGAACCCTAGTTATCAGTTCTACAAGTAAGCATTGGGATTGATCACGTGTGTATACCCTTAGTGGTTATGAACCCTGGGGAACACTTACCTTAGTTATTTGAAAATCTTGATATCAATCACAATTATAATCTTGCTTTAATATTGTTTTTCTTTAAACCCCCCAATTTGGAGATAACTTACCAACAAGTTCAAGTACCGGCATTAGTCTAGATCTTAACATATTTCCTGTGTGTTTGACCCAAACTTCTTTGTTGGGTTCTTTATTGACAATGTCCGCTTCGTACTTTCTAGGAAGTGTGATTTGAGCGTTATAAAAAAATGGCGTCTACCGGGGAGTACGACTAAGATTAGGTTAATTGCTTGTATTTGACTTATGATTGTTATTTCTTGAATTACGTTTTCTTTTTTAGATATCCATAGGTTGTCTCTTGGTGAATTCCAAGTACTTGTAAGAGTGGAAACCCCTGATTCATTTGGATCTCAAACTCGAAAGAACACTGCGAAGAATGGAGAACTAAGAGCAGAGAGATGCCCGTATTGCTGAAGAAGCTAGGCACTGCACTTCAGGATACGGAGGATGCTCAAGATGAGGTTGTCAACACTGTCACCATGGAAGGGGAAATAGAGGTCAAAGATATGCCCCTCAATTCTTCGATGAGGATGACCCGGACATTGATGAAGTTGGGTCAACACGAGCTATTGTACCACCAACATTGCCTGTTGGGGAAAAATTGATATTACAAGCACTATGATCCAATTATTGAACATGAAAGAGGTGTTTAGTGGTCACGCAGCTGATGATGCCAACCTGCACCTGATGAACTTTATAGGAATATACAAAGGGTACAGGTTGCCTGGAGTCAGCCAAGATGCTATAAGGATAAGACTCTTCCCCTTTTCTCTATCTAGGGAAGCTACTTTATGGTTATTGGAGTTTCCCAACGACTCCATTACCTATTGGAGGTAGCTCAAGAAAGCTTTTCTAGAGAGATTCTTTCCACCCTCCAGGATGCTGCGACCTAAGGATGAAATCTACAATCTATGAAAACTGAAGAATGAGGCACTCCATGAAACTTGGTTGAGGTTCAGGAAGAAGTTGACCAAGTGCCCGAACCATAAAATTCTTGATGACAGCTTGTTGGAGATTTTCTACAGATCATTGAACAACTGTACAAAAGCTGTAGCAGACACAGTGGCCGGAGAAGCAGTAATGAGCCACACCTGAGAGCAAGCTGTGTTATACTACGAAATCCCTAATATTAAACCCGAGATTTGAAATGGAGAAAATAGGAATTTCTGCACCAGGTCACAGGACGGGTCATCCAGTGACCCGTCAGGAATCCCACGAGTTGTTAAGTTACTCGTAGGGAGAGGCATTAACTTGGTTAAAATTTGGGAATTTAAGTGACCATAGGAGGTGACCACGAGTCGTGGTCAGCACCACGACCCGTTAAGTCATCCGTGGTTAAGAGGGATTTTGGGTAGTAAAGGCAACGGAAGGTGACCAAGAGTCGTGGTCACAAGTAACGACCCGTTATGTCCCTCGTGGTAACCTTCAGCAGATTTTTGGTAGTGTTCTTGATGAATCCAGGCCATAGGTCATGTACAGTGACGATGACTCGTCTAGTCCCTCGTTGGGACTGGTAGTATGTTTTTCCTTGCGAGTTTAGTAAGGTATTTTGTGTAATTTCTATGTTCCTAAAGCCTAAACTACGTTGTTTTAAGCCCAGAATAGAGTATATTAAGATGGGTTAAGTCATTATAGCCTACTCAAAATTCATGCATGCAAGTTTTAGGGTTTAGAGGGTGATCAAGCATAGTTCATCAAGGTTCTTCCTCAATTCTTCCTTGGGCAATCAAAGAATTTGTAAAATTAGATCCTCTCAGGTATGTAAGGCTATGAATAGGGGTAATTGTGTACACCCATGCCCAATTCCCTCTCAATTCATGATGTTCTGATTGATGATTCCATGAGGTTTTCACCCAATGCATGAATTCCTAAGTTGTAATCATGGGTATGATCTAGGAATGTTTCAAATGATGAATTATGATAAATGGACAGATTTTACTATGTTTTAAATTATAAATTATGTTTCAAGTTTTCTAAACTATGATGCCCATCCATGAATGTTCATGAAAGTTGAGATCTATGAGTTATATGTTCAAGCATGATGAGATGTTTATGAGGAAAGTAGAATTTCGATATACCCATATTTATGTTCATGTTTTCAAACTGAATCAAGTTGATTTCAAGCATGTCTAAGTATTGGGCAAGCCCATATGATCAAGTATGTTTTATGATTTCATGAATTAACTTACCACATGGTTTTGGAGTCAAGACTCCCATTATTTCAGCTTGTGGTATGGTTTGAGCCAAGGCTCCTTATGTTGTGATTTTCGATTATGCATGTATGTTATTATTCAGCTTCGTCACTAGATGATGGTCAGCTTCGTTGAAAGACGATGGAGAGCATATGCATGTTTTTGGAAGTAGTGTCTAGCATCGAGTAGGCTAAGGATCAGTCAACCCTATGCTTTAGAACTACACGTCAATGTAGGTATGTTCAGATTATTTGGGATCTCCCTCATGAGCTTTTCCTGACCCCAAGGGGCCTTCAGCTTGATATTGGTATCATGGTAACGTCCTTAGCCCTGGTAAGGCTTTGGACGGCTCTTCCCACTTGAGTGTGATAGTCAGGACCACGTAAGCTCTATCGTGGTAATGTTGGTTATATGACGAGTCTCCCATTGTTCCTCATGATTTCAGTTATGCATGTACATCAGTCATGATGTTATATTTTCAACAGGTTTGACTCAATGTTCAGTTTTATTTATGATTATTAGTTTTCAGCTTTGGGTCATTCGATTAAGTTATGAAGTTCTGTTATGTTCAGATCACGATTTTAGAAAATAGCATGCAAGCCCTGCTCTCAGAATCTTATCTTGATTATGTTTTATGTTATGCATGATTTAATGATTTTACTTACTTAGTGGTTTTACTTACCTTGCATACTCGGTATATTTCATGTACTAACCGCATACTCTATGCCGTATCATTTTATGATACAAGATCCGATTCTCAAGTTCAGTCTTGCCGCTAGTTAGATTTCAAGAGTTAGCTTTCCTCAACTTCAGTTGGTGAGTCCTCATCTTGCGAGGGTCCTTCTTATTAGTTTTATTATGTCTTTTCAGTTTTTAGACTATAGTGAGTTAGTTAGGGTCTTGTCCTATCAACTCGTTAGTGTTAGAGGCTTTTCGGACATAGTTGTATTTCAGCTTTAGACTTGTGCATGCAATCAAATGTTATCTTCCGTTTAGACTTATGCTATGTTAATATGATGATCTTCCACTTATCTATGATTGAGTTAGATATTTGTTCATGTCATGGGTCGACTTGGAGTCTCTCGGAATTTCTTGTCCCGTGTCTCGATCCGGGCCTATGTTCAGGTCATGACAAGTTGCCACAATTCTAGACAGAGTGAACAAAATGAATAGAGCATGGCACACTTGGGATATTATGAATGGGTTGTCTTGAATTGTTGATTAGATGATGGAAATGCATGAGTGTGGAATGTCCTTCATAAATTGGCTTGAGTATTGAATGGGACTTGTTGATTGTTCACTTAATTATCGTAGTAATTCATGAACTTGATTAAATTGTGTGAAAATTGTATGATTATCCCTAATAACCCGATTATGCCATTAATAGCTATGTTGAGATGAGTTGGAGTTTATGGGCTTGAACAATTAGAAGTAAATCATGTATTATCACTATGTTTGCGATGGAATTGATTGGTTATGAGGTGAATCGATGATAATGGCCTAATTATTGCATCTCTATCATGAATTGGAGTAAATTATGAAATGGGTCTCATGAAATGAATATGTGTGCTCCTCCCCTGACTTATGTTGTAAATGGTGAAGTATGAGTTGAATGTGCGGGTTGTTAGTAAATCTAAATAAATGAAGCCACGTATATTTGATAAAGTATGAATTGGACCCATAAACGATGCATGACCCTGTGCTACATGATGAATGAGATGAACTCAGAATTTCGTGATATTGTGAAAGTATAATGCATGATGTGAACCTATAGAATGCTCGTTAGTGTAAGATGCTCGAAGAAATTGTTGATTTGACTTAATGAAGAGATGAATTATGATGATAAAGCATGAGTATGATGTTTCTACTGTTCGGCTTGTGGTTATCAGAAAGTAGCCCTATCCTGTCGAAAAAAATGTTGTATGATGAAAATCAGTTAATGTCCTCGTCTCTGATTAGCTGTTGCAATTTGGATTAGCGTTAGTTAGTTAGGATTCTCATTAGCTGAGAACATTTCCCTAGTCAGTGGGGAATCTCATTAGCGAGAACGTTTACCTAGTCAGTCGGGACTCTTATTAGCCAAGAACGTTTCCCTAGTCAGTCGGGACTCTCATTAGTAGAGAATGTATCCCTAGTCAGTCGGAACCATTATTAGTTGAGTCCTTGGTCAGTCAGTCATTTATTAGCTCAGATGGGACTCCCCACAGTAGAGGATGACTCTCTTAATAATGTTATTATCATAAATCAGTCCTGAATGGTCTAGACTTCAAGTTTATGATAGACTTAAAGTAATGGAAATCAGTCTCAGTTATCAGTAGCGATTCAGTTCTGGGTGTGATGCTAAATTCAGATTTTGGCACTTATTAAATGTTCAGAACATGACCCTTATGAATGAGTTCGATGATGTTGCATAAAAATGAGATCCAAGGGGAAAGTTTCATGTATATATATATGTATGTACATCATAAGAGGGTAGTGGTATTGTTTAATCAGTTCTGTTGATGTATTTGATTAATTCCTTATCGTATATTTGTTATTTAATTATCTATGTTATCCCGCATGCTCATTACATTCCAAGTACTGATCGCACATCTTCTTGTGCTATATCGTTTCATGATATAGATTCAAGTCATCGGGCTCAGCCTCGTGGTTAAATACGCTCCGCCCTCTCTCAGCTTCTAGTGGTGAGTCCTCATCTTTTGAGGACGTGATTATGTTCATATTTTCTTATGTTTCAATTTTCAGATTTTAGGAGTTAGCTGGGGGCTTATCCTAGCAACTCATCAGTTTAGTAGAAGGCTTTCAGACTTGTTTAGATAGATTCAGCATTGTATCTAAGTGTTGTTAGAATATTTCTTATGGTTTATATTAGATTCTTGTTATTAGCTTCCACTTATTCATGTTGTTAGCCGTCTCTTATGTTAAGTGTTATGCTATGATTATGCCATGGGTCAACTTGGAGCTTTTTCGGGTTCCTTGTCCCGTGTTACGATTAGGGTGTGAACTTGGGTCGTGAAAATTTGGTACCCTGAAGTTGGTTAAACTAGTCATCAATTTTGGGGAGGGGATACCTATTCTTGATTGTGACTTTATTCAACTGCCAATAGTCAATGCACATCAAAAGAGAACTATCCTTCTTTCGAATAAAGAGAATTGGTGCACCCCAAGGGGATTTTATAGTTCTGATGAAACCCTTGTCTAAGTGGTCCTTCAACTCCTTCAGCTCAACTGGAGCCATTCTATATGGAGGAATAGATATAGGCTGCGTATCGGGAAGAAGGTCAATACCAAAATCGATCTCCCATTCGGGAGGGGCTCCTAGTAGATCATCTAGAAACACCTCTGGACACTCACACACTATAGGAACTGACTAGATAGTTAGGGTCTCGGACGTAGCATCCTTAACCCGAACTAGATGGTACACACAACCCTTAGAAATCATCTTTCTAGCCTTAAGGTAGAAAATGAAACAACCTACAGGCACAACTGAACTACCATTCCACTATAGGACTGGCTCACCCGGAAATCGAAACTCTACTGCGCGGGTTCTAAAATTTACCAGGCTTAACATGCATGTAGCTAATCCATGCCAAAGATAACATCAAAATTTGTCATGGCTAACTTTACTAAATCCGATGAGGTAACTTTTTAAAGGATTGTGACAAGGAAATTTCTGTATACCCGTCGAGCTATAACTGAGTCATCGACTGGTATAGAGACTGAGAAGGGTTTTGAAAGGATTTCAAGACTGACTCCGAAACTACTATCAACATAGTGCGTTACAAAAGATAAAGTAGCCCTTGGATCTAACAATGCATATACATCAAGGTGAAATACTCGAACATACCAATGACTACATCTGGAGAGACCTCCTTCACTTGACGAGATGCGAGGGAATAAAACCTATTCCGACACTGACCATCACCTACACTAGTGGATGCATCCTGCTGAGCTAAGTGTGCTGGTGGAGCTACTGAACTAGTGGTTGGGTCTCGGCCTGTACCATGGCCCTGTCTGGATACTGAACAATCTCTAAGAATATGTCCGGCTTTCCACACCCGAAGCAAGAACCTGTACCTGCTAAGCACTGACCAGTATGCCTCCTACCACACCTCTCACAACCTGGAATGCTGGGATCTATGGACCTGCTCCCCTAATCTCGAGAGCTTGATGCTCGTACCCTCTGATCGCGCCTAGATCAAGATGGCACACTCGCTGTTGACGGTGCTGGGGCTGATGATCTCTGGTGGGACTGCTGATGATGCCCACCACCAGGCCTCTACAGAGAGAACCCAAAATTGTCGGTCATGACCTTATTGGCCTCTCTCTCTCACTCACCTGCACCGCCTCTATCTGCTGGGCGTACAGGACCAACCGTGAGAATTCAATATCTTGATGAAGCAACGCGGTCTTGCAATCCTTGGCCAAAAATGTCTGCTGTCCCATGTACAAACCTGCTTACTCGAGCCCTCTGATCAGGCACTATCTCCGGTGCATATTTGGACAAGCGGGTGAACTATAAAGCATACTCATGGACTGTCATGTTGTTCTACTTGAGGTTCACAAACTCTATTGTCTTGATCTACCTCATCTCTCGAGCAAAAGAATCAGTCCAAGAACGCGGTGAGAAACTCATCCCAACTAATGGGACTCCCGCCGACTCCTCGGCTATCCTTCCACTGTCTAAACCAGATATGGGAAACCCCTTTCAACTAATATGAGGCTATATCTACGCACTCCTCCCCCGTCACCCCCATAATCTGAGTGATCTTCTGAATCTCATCAATAAAATCATGTTGATCCTCGTCCACTCTTGATCCAAGGAACTCTGGGGGATTCATCCTAAGGAAGTCCCTGACCCTAGCCGCTGTCGCATTCCCATTCTGGGGAACATGAGCCACCACCTGTTTGTTGATCTAGGCGTTCAATGCATGTGCCAACATCTGGATGACTTCCCTATACTCAACATGGGCAGCCTGCTCAGGCACATGATCCTCTGGGGCTGGTGGGGCTTGCTGGTGCCCATATCCATTGCTATTCTAATGGCCATTTCCATTCCTGTTCCTTCTTCCATTAGCTCAACAAGGAGGCATGATTCTGCAAATGCATATAACACGAGTTAGAAGGAAAGAAAGAAATTTCATCATATGAAATAGATCATGAAAGAAGGGAAATTTCCTAAAATGTTTCATAGCTTCTTCGTTGTAAGTGTGACGTGATTCACACCCATGAAAAAGACTCTACTTAATGCGGCTTTCAAACACCTCAGGACACTTCAAAACCTAATGCTCTGATACCAAGTTTGTCATGGCTCGAACATAGGCCCAAATCTAGACATGGAACCTAGAACCATAAATGGCTCCAAGTCGACCCATGCATGAACATGATAACTAAAGCTCAACATGAATAAAGCGGAAGAGAACTAACATCTGAAATAGCGGAAATATGAATATTTAAAAGCATTGGAAAAATAGAATATCAAACATTAAGTCCGAAGTGGAATATATAATTATGTCTGATAAGCCTCTATATACTAACAAGCTGATGGGACAAGAAACCAACTAGCTCACTAATAGACTGAAACTGAAAGATACTGATAACGAACTGACTAAAGGTACTCGAAGGATGAGGACTCACCAACAAGGTGGATATGTCAAATCTGAGAACTGGCTAGCGGCAGGACTAAGTCTGAACATCTGCACTAGTATCATGAAACAATACAACATAGAGTATTCTAGGTGCAGCTACTCTACATTAGTGGCGAATTACATAAAGGAAAAACCTATGGGTCAAGTGTATGCATGAAAATTTGTTTTGGGAGAGTGAATATGAGTGTCTCTTCCATACAATCCCTTGTGTGCATTCAAATAAATACATGACCAAAAGAATAGGGATTCTTATTTTTGTGAGTGGAATCATTCCTTTTTGGGGACACAAGAGCATTCAGAGTTAATGTGGGAATAGGGCACGAGGAGTGTAAACTCTAAGGCAAGCTTTGAATGTGCACTGATTATAACTTGAGATTCTATGTGTGTTTCTCGGTTGAGTAATGAACTTGTTTTTTTAAATGATTCCTTTCATAAGCTTTGCTTGGTGGAAAGTGGTAGCCTGTTTGAAACATCTTCGTTGTTTTGGTCTCTTGGGGTATTTTCTTCTCTTTTTCGGTGAGTGTGGTGAGAATATTTTTGAGTTGTCATAATTTAGGTGATCGGCGAGGTATAATTTTTAGTAGATGTGGCATATTTGTCAATGAATGAGTATTGCATTACTTGAGGACAAGTAATGATTTAAGTTTGGGGGCTTGATGAGTTCGTAATTTACCAACTCATTAGGCTATAAAACTTGGAGTTTTTTCTTAGTTCTTGAGTTGATTCTATGGATTTTGTGCCCTTTTTGCTTTTGTTTTTTTGCAGATGACTAAATGTAAAGAAAAGAGCAAAAATGGAGCAAAAAAAGGGAGTGAGAGTAACTCGACGATCCATAGATGAAAACCGGTGAAACGCTAGCCAACAACCGAATATCATTGCCTATGAGGGTTAATGCAACCGACGGTTTGCGAATTTCCAGCGGCGATTCGCCGGTCCAGTCCCCAAAATACACCCTAAGTGCTGGAAAATAGCTTGAAGATTCGGCGGTTCACGGATTGGCATCGGAGAAACACCGATGTTCACTGGAATTGAGTAAGGACTCAGAAAAGATACCCGGCGGTTCACGGATTTAAACCGACGAACTGTCGGTGTCTCCAACGATTCCAGAACGATGCTTAGGGGGTATAGTCATCCAACACTAGAAAAGAGATAAAAAGGGCCCTACTTTTCAGGATATAAATAGAAGATAAAGTACTTGTACTGAAAGGAGGGATATGCATAAGAAAAGATAGAAATAGAGATATTGAGAGAGAGCAAAAAGCATATACCACATCATTGTTTCCCTTTTTAACTGCAAAACATTTTCTTAGTTGAAGTAGGGAGATTTTTATTGGTAAATTTGGAAAAAGTACTCTACTCTATTTCTTCTTTGTGCTAGTAAGTTTCAGCTATTGTTGGAGATTATCTTGTGAAGTTGATTTTTCTACTCTTGCTATTAAATTCAATGAAGCTATTGATGAATGTGTTTCAAAATTTTTTAATCATGAGTAGCTAAATCATTAACTAGAGGTGTGTGATGATGAATACTTAATTAGATTGGGTATTGCTAGAGCCATCTTTATATTGTTAAAATAAGTGTAAATCTATTAGATTCTCTTCAATCTATAAAGGAAGGTCCATTGATTTATAATATGGGTCTATTTATTCTTGCTTGATTTTTGCTTGTAAAAGAATAATAAGTATTGGAAGAGAATTTAGTAGTGGATATGGATAAGAGATTGAGATATTGGGCTAGAAATAGCTGAAATTACATTCTCATTCTTTATTAGCAGCTAAGAGCTAGAAATTATTGCAATTGCTAATCCAAATCAAATCGGGTAGAGCTAAATCGTAACTAGAGGTTTGACAAAACTCTAGTAAGATGTAATTAGAAGGCTGAAAAGCTGTAATTACCCACTCCCCGAGATTATTTACACTTGTTGAACTTATAAGATGACTTGGCATGTCCCAATCTAGTTAGTATTTAATCTACAACGCACCTCTAGTCTGTCACGACCCGAGAGTAGACCCGGATCGTAAAAACGGGACAAGGAACCCGAAAGGCTCCAAGACGACCCATGACATAAATATACATCTAATTCATTCCAGTAACGTAGAAGACTTAACAATATAACATAACAGAAATGAAATCATGAGATAAGATAGAAAGAAAGACGATACATAATCCACGCATGACAGCTGAGTACTACATATAGTCTGAAAGCCTCTAGTCATAACCGACGGGTTGATGGGAAAACACCCCCAACTAACCTTAAAAGACTGAAAGCTAAAAGAAACATCAAGTATGAACATATGAACCTCGGAACATAAGGACTCACAAAAAAGGCTGAGAGCTAGCTCTGAATAGACTACTGAGGAGGATGAGCCTAAGAGCCGGGTCCTGTATCATAAGACGATACAACATAAAAAGTATGCAGGTCAGTACGTGGAATGTATTGAGTATGCAGAGTAAGTAAAACAAACATTTAAAGTACATAAAGTCCATAAGAGTAGGACAACATGATCATAATGCTGAAATCAATATAATAAACGTAAGGCTCAAGGTTCTAAAGCATTCATAACTTTTCATAATCATAAACATGAGAGAAAAGAATTTAATAGACATGACTTGAGCCAAAGAACATATTCATACATGCAAAACCATGAGGAACAGTGGGAGATTCTTATAACCGACATACCCTATATGAGCACTCATGCAGCCCGACCTGTAAGCCTAGTCGGGAGGCCGTTCGCACCTTTCCAAGGGTAGAACCATGAAAGACATGATATCACTCATGAAAGGCCTATTAGGGCAAAAGGGACAGCCTCAAGGGAGGTCCCAAATATGACCTATGGTGGCACGTAGTTCTGATATTCAGGGCGTAACCTAGGCCCCGAACCTACTCGGTGTTAAGTACTACTCCCAAAACATGCAATGTGCTCATAAAGTTACATACATGAAATACATGGGCTAGTTAACTCATGATAATCATAAACATGCTTGAAGGTTAGTGAACTAGCCATGAAATCGGGCCCGTGAGTCGGCCAAATTCATAAATCATGAATCATATTGACATGTGGGCATTGCCCAATATTTAAACATACTTGAAATACTCAATTTGATGGAAATCATGACCATAAAAACACGGGTAATTGAAAACATGATTCTAAATAGAAAATTCACAGCATACTTGTAAAATTATCATAATCATGAACTCTCATGTATTTCTTATAATTGGGCACCTTAAGTTTAAAACACAATTATACAAAATAATGCTTTAAAATATTATAAAATCAGCCTATTATACAAAACCCATCAATTTAGACATACTAGTAACATACCTATATCGATTTCTTGAGGATTCATGCATTGGGTTAAAACCCCATAAGAATTGAATTGTAGAATTCATAGATTGGGGAGAATTGGGAATGGGTGTGGATTAAACCACCCATTCAAACCCTACATACCTGATTTGGAGTTAAATCTCTACACTCCCTTAATTGCCCAAGAGGAAATTAGGAAGCAAGCCTTGAAATCACCTTGATCACCTCTTTATCACCCTTCTACTCCTTTGCATGCATGAATGAACACTTAGGCTAGTCTTTATTCTCTTAAACCCACCTTTTTGAGGTTAAAACGACGTAGTTTAGGACCCTAGGACTTAGAAATTACGGAAAAGCCCTTACTTAAATCAAAAAAATTTGTTGATTGCCAATCCCCACGAGGGACTGGACGACCAGGCCCACGACTCGTGGCCTTGAGTCGTGAGGTACACTGCCAAAAATCACCATGGGACCCCATGGAGGACACCACGAATCGTGGTGAGTGACCACAACTCATGGTCATCAATCCGTGGCCTACACTGCCCAACTATCCTTGCAACATTTCCAGTCCAGACCACAGTGACTCCATGAGTCATGTGGCCTGACCACGACTCGTGGTCATGCCATTGGTGACCTTTCAAGACTTCATTCACTTCCTTTGACCACGAGTCACCTCACGAATCGTGGTCCCTCCTCACGGGTCACCTAACGACTCATTTTGTGACCTAGTGCAAAATTTTAGGTTTTCTCCGTTTCAACTCCCAGACCTGATCCTTGGGTTTTCGGGATATAACAATATCTCTTCCTTGGGAATATTCATCCTCGAAGGTTAGAAACACACACAAAAAAAATAGAAACATGCAATTATTATATGCAAATACTAATCATTTAAGTTGAAAACTTGCGGAATGACTACCTCCGGAAAGAACTACATAGCTGAATTGAATTCACACATCACATACATTTACCATAACATAAAACAAACTTGCGCACGTGAACTGAAAATGGAAACTATTTAGAGTATCAAGGAAATAATTGATACCTCAAACTAAAACTGAGCCGGTAGGGAACATGTGAGGGTATTTAGCCATCATATCCGCTTCGGCTTCCCAAGTAGTTCCCTCAACATGCTGATTTCTCCATAACACCTTTACTGAAGCTACTTCTTTGTTCCTTAGCCTACGAACCCGACGATCCAATATCTCAACCGGCTCATAGATGAGGCTGTCTATCACACCCACACTTTCCACCGGAACAACTAAAGCTAGATCACCCAAGCACTTTTTCAAGAGTAATACATAAAAGACAGGATGAACTGAAGCTAATTCTGAAGGTAACTCTAACAAATAAGTCACTTTACCCACACGCCTCACAATCCGGTATGAGCTAATATAGCAAGGACTGAGTTTCCCTTTCTTTCCAAATCTCATCACTCCCTTCATGGGAGATACCTTCAAAAACACCCAATCATCGATTTCGGACTCAAGCTCTCTTCTTCTCACATCCGCATAGGACTTTTGGTGACCTTGAGCCGTTTTCAGCCTTTCGCTTATCAACTAAACTTTCTCCATGGCCTTATGAATTGAATCCGAACCTATCAACGTAGCCTCACTGACTTCAAACCAACCAATGGGAGACCTACATCTCTGCCCATAGAGGGCCTCAAATTGAGCCATCTGGATACTGTAATGGTAGTTGTTGTAGTAGGCAAACTCAATAAGAGGAAAGTGATCATCCCAACTACCCTTGAAATCGATAACGCAGGCTCTCAACATGTCCTCAAGAGTCTAAATAGTCCGTTCCGCCTGACCATCTATTTGCAGATGGAACGCTATGCTAAGCTTGACTTAATTACCAAGTCCCTTTAGGAAAGATCTCCAGAACTGAGAGGTAAACTGAGCACCTCTATCCGATAGAAGGACAAGGGCACCCATTCAATCGAACCAACTCCCGAATGTATAACTTAGCATAATCCTCCGCTGAATCGGTAGTTTTGACCGGTAGAAAATGAGCAGCCTTGGTCAACCTGTCCACCACAACCCAAATGGAGTCATACTGTCTAAGAGTGCGGGGAAAACCCGTTATGAAGTCCATGTTGATTTATTCCCACTTTCAAGTAGGAATGCTGATGTCTTGAAGTACACCTCCCAGTTTCTGATGCTCAACCTTTACTTGATGACAGTTCGGGCACTTGGCTAGGAATTCTGTAATGTCCCTCTTCATGCCATTCCACCAATAGATTTTCCGCAAGTCATGTACATCTTGGTGGAACCCAGATGGATAGAATACTTGGATCCATGACCCTCGTGCAAAATTCAGCTCCTCAAATTATCCACGTATGGAACACATAATCGACCCTGGTACCGAAGCACACTATCTCCCTCTTTGGACAAGACCTCTAACTTCTGATTCTAAACGGCTTCTTTCAACTTTACCAATATAGGATCCTCATCTTGTCTAGCTTTTACATTAGTCACCAAAGATGATTCTAATTCGTTCTGAACAACAACACCGCCATCGGTCGAGTCAACCAACCTAACTCCCAACCTTGCGAGTCGATGCACCTCCTTCACAAGATCTTTCTTCCCTTCATCCACATGAGACATACTCTCCATGGAGAGTCTACTAAGTGCATCCGCTACCACATTGGCCTTAAACGGTGGTAAAGGACGCTCATATCATAGTCCTTAAGTAGCTCCAACCACCTCTTTTGCCAAAGATTGAGATCTTTCTACATGAACACATATTGCAAGCTCTTGTGGTCCATGAATACATCCACGTGGACCCCATACAAATAATGTCGCCATATCTTCAAGGCGAATACCACTGCAGCCAATTCAAGATCATGGGTCGGGTAATTCTTCTCATGAACTTTCAGCTATCTAGAGGCATATGTTATAACCTTCCTATGTTGCATCAACACACACCCAAGTCCGATCCTTGAAGCATCACAATACAATACGAATCCATTAGTACCCTCGGGTAGGGTCAATAATAGTGCTAAAGTAAGTCGAGTCTTCAATTCTTGGAAGCTCTTCTCACAAGCTTCTGACCACTGGAATTTTACCTTCTTTTGGGTCAATTTCATCAAAGGTGCTGCAATAGATGAGAAGCCCTCAACAAATCTCTGATAGTAACCCTCTAAGCCCAAAAAGCTTCTGATATCTGAAGGGTTCACCGGTCTGGCCAATTCTTCACCACCTCTATTTTATGAGAATCCACCTTTATACCTTCACTTGAAACCACGTGACCCAAGAACTCTATTGAATCCAACCAAAACTCGCACTTTTTGAATTTGGCATATAGCTGGCGATCCTTGAGAGTTTGAAGTACTACTCTCAGATGAGTGGCATGCTCCTCCTCACTCCGAGAGAATATCAAGATGTCATCAATGAACATGATCACGAATATGTCCAGATATTCCTTGAACACCTTGTTCATTAGGTCCATAAAAGCTGCAGGGGAATCAGTTAGTCCAAAAGACATAACAACAAATTCGTAGTGACCATACTGAGTTCTGAAAGCGGTTTTCGAGATGTCACTCTCCCGAACCCTAAGCTGGTGATACCCGGACTTGAGATCTATCTTGGAGAAACATCTGACACCCTAAAGTTGATCAAATAAGTCATGAATCCTGGGTAAAGGGTATTTGTTCTTGATCGTGACCTTGTTCAACTGTCTATAATCAATACACATCCGGAGAGAACCATCTTTCTTCCGGACGAATAGGACTGGTGCACCCTATGGGGACTTACTCGATCTAATGAAACCCTTATACAAAAAGTCCTTCATCTTCTCCATTAACTCCTTTAGCTCGGCTGGAGCCATTCTATAAGGAAGAATAAATATGGGATGAGAGTCGGGTAGGAGGTCAATCTCAAAATCAATCTTCCTCTCGGGAGGAACACCTGGTAGATCGTCTGGAATTACCTTAGGATACTCACATAACATGGGGACTGATTGAATGGTCAGGGTCTTGGATGTAGCGTCCTTAACCATGACTAGATGGTAAATACAACCCTTAGAAATCATTTTCCTAGCCTTGAGATAGGAGATAAAGCGACCTACAGGCACGACTGAACTACTCTTCTATTCTAATGCTGGCTCACTCGGAAAATGAAACTCCACTGCATGAGTTCTACAATTAACAGAAGCATAACTTGCAAACAACCAATCCATGCCCAGAATGATGTCAAAGTCAGTCATAGCTAACTGTACTAAGTCTGTGGAGGTGACCTTATGCAATACTGTAATGGGGAAACCTCTATGCACCCTAGCTAGCTACAACTAAATCACCAACGCAGTAGAAACTGAGAATGGTTCTGACAGAATTTCAGGGCTAACTTCAAAGCTACTAGAAATATATGGTGTCACAAAAGAAAAGGTAGCTCCTATATCTAAAAAGTCATAAGAATCAATATGGAAGACTAGAAACATACCCGTAACCACATCGGTGGAAGTCTCCTGCTCCTGTCGAGAGGCAAGTGCATAAAACCTGTTCTGGCACTGGCCGCTAGCTGAACTAGTCGAAGCACCCTACTGGGAAGGACATGCCTCTGGAGCTACTGAGCTAGTGGATGGGGTACGGGATCCGCCACCCCCGACCTGGCTGAAGGACAATCCCTGTGTCTATGTCTAGGTCTTCCATCCCAAAACAAGCAGCTGAGCTCACTAAACACCTCCCTGGGTGATTCTTGCCATAACTTGCACAGTTTGGAAAGGTATGCTCTGTCCGCGTGCTACCCTGACCACTCGAACCTGAAGCTCTGCTCCTCTGATCATCTCATGGTCAAGATGGGGTACTAGCTGACGATGGTGCTGGTGCAACAGACCTATGTTGAGGTTGCTGGTGATGCCCACCTCCTAACCTCGACTGAGAGAATCTATAACTTTCAGTCCTGACCCTCTTGGCCTCTATTTCTCTAATGTAAGATGCCTAAATGTGTTGGGCATATAAGACTATCCGGGGGTAATCCATGTCTTGGTGAAACAGTCCTTCAATCCTTGTTTAGATACTCGACCACCCCATGCACGAACCTGCTCACTCATGCCCTCTGGTCAGCCACTAACTCTGGGGAATATTTCGACAAGTGAGTGAACTCAAGTGAATACTCCAACATTGTCATCTTTCTCTGCTTAAGATTCACGAACTCGGCTACCTTCAATTCCCTCATCTCTCACAAGAAAAATTGATCAAGGAAGGCCATGTGGAACTCATCCCAACTGATAGGGACCGCTCCCGCTGCTCTGTTGTCTTTCCATTGTTTGTACCAGATATGAGCGACCCCCTTTAACTGATAGGAGGCCAAGTCAATATACTCACCATTTTCCACCACCATAACCTGGGTGACCTTCAAGATCTCCTCAATGAACTCATGTGGATCCTCGTCCACCTTTGATCCAGTGAACTCAGGAGGGTTCATCCTTAAGAAATCCCTCACCCTAGCTGCCGCTGCATTCCCATTCTGAGGGTAATGTGCCACTGTCTGGCTATGAACCTGGGCATCCATGGCCTGTGCCAGCATCTGAATCACTGCCCTAAACTCAAGGTGGGCAGCTGGCTCTGGTGTGTGCTCCTCGTGAACGTGTAGGGCTGGCTGAGGCCCGTCACCATTGGCACCCTCATGATCACTACCATTTCCATTTCTTTTGACGTTCACTTGGCGTGGAGGCATGATTCTGCAAATGCGAGTAGCCCGAATTATAAGGATATAAAGACTTTTCATTGCACGACGTAGATAATGAAAGAAGGAAACATTTCCTACACGTCTAGTAGCCTCTTCGTCATAAGTGTGGAGCGCTTCACACCTATGAAAAAGACTCTACTTAACGCGTCTTTCAGACACCCTAGGAAACTTCAAACCTATAGCTCTAATACCAAGTTTGTCACGACCCGAGAGTAGACCCAGATCGTAAACACAGGACAAGGAACCCCAAAAGACTCCAAGTCGACCCATGGCATAAGCATACATCTAATTCGTTCCAGTAAAACGGAAGACTTAATAATATGACATAATAGAAATGAAATCATGACATAAGAAAGAAAGAAAGACGATACATAATCCACACATGACAGTTGAGTACTACATATAGTCTGAAAGCCTTTAGTCATAACTGACGGGTTGAAGGGACAACATCCCCAACTAACCCTACAAGACTGAAAGTTGAAAGAAAAATCAAGTCTGAACATATGGCCCTCGAAACATGAGGACTCACCAAAAAGGCTGATAGCTAGCTTTGAATGGACTATTGAGGAGGATGAGCTTGAGAGTCGGGTCTTGTATCATGAGATGATACAACATAGAAAATATGCGGGTCAGCACGTGGAATGTACCGAGTATGCACAGTAAGTAAAACGAACATTTAAAATACATAAAGTTCATAAGAGTAGGACAACACGATCATAATGTTGAAATCATAAAATAAACCCAAGGCTCAAGGTTTTCAAAGCATTCATAACTTGTCGTAATCATAAACATGAGCGAAAAGCATTTAATAGACATGACTTGAGCCAAAGAACATATTTATACATGCATAAACCATGAGGAACAGTGGGAGATTCTTATAACCGACATACCCCATATGAACACACATGGAGCTGGACCTGTAAACCTAATCGGGAGGCTGTTCGTACCTTGCCAAGAGTAGAACCATGAAAGGCGTGATATCACTCATTAAAGGCCCATTATGGCAAAAGGGGACAGCTTCAAGGGAGGTCCCAACATGACCTACGGTGGCACGTAGTTCTGAGATTCAAGGCGTAACCTAGGCTCCGAACCTACTCGATGTTAAATACTACTCCCAAAACATGCATTGTGCTTATAAAGTAACATACATGACATACATGGGCTAGTTTAATCATGACAATCATAAACATGCTTGAAAGTTCGTGAACTATCGATGAAATCAGGCTTGTGAGTCGGCCAAAGTCATAAATCATGAATCATGCTTGACATGTGGGTATTTCCCAATATTTAAACGTACTTGAAATACTAAATTTGATGGAAATCATGACCATAAAAACATGGGTAATTGAAAACATGCTTCTTAATTGAAAATTCACATCATACTTGTAAATCAACATAATCATGAACTCTCATGGATTTCTCATAATTGGGCACCTTAAGTTTAAAACACTAGTATAAAAAATAATGATTTAAAATAATATAAAATCATCCCATTATTCAAAACCAATCGATTTAGACATACTAGTAACATACCTATTTCGATTTCTTGAGTATTCATGCATTGGGTTAAAACCCCATAAAAATTGAATTGTAGAATTCATAGATTAGGGAGAATTGGGCATGGGTGTGGATTAAACCACCATTCAAACCCTACATACTTGTGGAGTTAAATCTCTAAACTCCCTTTATTGCCCAGAAGGAAATTGAGGAAGTAAGCCTATAAATCACCTTGATCACCCCACTATCACCCTTCTACTCCTTTGCATGCATGAATGAACACTTAGTCTAGTCTTTCCCCTCTTAAACCCACCTTTCTAAGGTTAAAATGACATTGTTTAGGACCCTAGGACTTATGAATTACGGAAAAACCCTTACATAAATCACAAAATTTCGCTGATTGCCAGTCCCCACGAGGGACTGCACGACTCCTCACCCAGGCACACGACTCATGGCCTTGAGTCGTGAGGTACACTGCAAAAAATCACCATGGGACTCCACGGAGGACACCACGAATCATGGTGAGTGACCATGACCTGTGGACACCATCCGTGGCCTACACTGCCCAACTATCCTTGGAACATTTCCAGTCCAAACCACGGGTTACTCCACGAGTTGTGTTGCCTAACCACGACTCGTGGTCATGCCCGTGGTGACCCTTCAAGATTTCATTCAGTTCCCATTGACCAAGAGTAACCTCACGACTCTTGGTTCCTCCTCATGGGTCACCTAACGACCCGTTCTGTGACATGGTGCAGAATTTCAGTTTTTCTCCATTTCAACTCCCGGGTCTGATCCTTGGGTTTTCGGGATATAATATAGTCTTTCACACTCTTGTTGAAAACTTAGTTGATATTGATATTTTATTTCACTAATTCACCCAATATAATTCACTGAAAATTTTAACCCTCCCATTTTATTTGTTTTTATATTAAATCTACGTGGTGCAAGTTAACGTCAATTTCTCAACCGACACTTGTAACTAACATTCCCTAGTCCTCGTGGGATTCAACCCCGGCACTCATGGGGTTACTTGTTTTGATACTTCGGCCGTGCATATTCTTTGCATGAAGGATATATTTTGGACGTTATCAAAAATGGCGCCGTTGCCGAGGACTAGCGCTTGATATTCTTGTGTTGATTTTTAAGTTGAAATAGTTTTGCATCATAGCAACTTGACGTAAGTTTGCTGTGTGGTTAGGATATCATAACCACATGAGTCATCATTCCCGAACAGGGTATAGCTTAGTGGAAGGTAATGTTACGATCCAAACATACACCCGGATCATAGACATGGGACAAGGAGCCCCAAGAGACCCCAAGTCGACCCATGGAATGAACATACATCTAATTCAATCACATGAGCGGAAGACTTAGCATAAAGAACGTAATCATAATATAACATAAGGGAAAACAGTACAATACTTATACAATACGGCGGAGTACAACTTTTAGTCTGATAAGCCTCTAAACAGGAGAGGCGGATTGATGGGACAACTCCTCAACTAATCAAACATCCAGAAATTGAAGGAATAACACAGAGTATGAAAATGTAGCCCTCGGAACATGAGGACTCGCCAAGTACGCTGTGAGCAAGTCCGAATCTATCTACGGGTGAGGATGAGCTTGAGAACTGGGACCTATATCATGAGAAGATACAACATAGAAAGTATGCGATTAGTACTTGGAATGTACTGAGTGTGCAAGGTAAGTAAAGCGGACATTTAAAACATGCATGAAACTCATAAATGGTCATAAGAGTAGGACAGCATGCTCGTATCATAAATTGTTATAACATATTATACGACTCAAGGTTTTCAACATATTCGTAACATAAACATAGTCATAATCAAAGAGATGAACTTCGCTTAACAAAACTTGAGCGAACTTACATAATCATAAAATGTGTAAATCATGAGAAACAGTGGGAGATTCTCTTAACTGACATACCCTATATGAGTATACATGAAGCCCGACTTGTAGCCCTAGACGGGAGGGTGTTCGTACCTTGCCGAGGGTGTTAGGAACCATGAAGGGCGTCATCACACATGAAAAGGGCCATTTGGGCCAGGGAAAAACATGAATGGGTCCTACCCTGAGCCCCGAACCTACTCGGTGTTTGATACTGCTCCAAAAATATATATAGTGCTCATAATAATACATGCATGAGTTCATGGGCTAGTCAAATCATGATAATCGTAAATATTCTTGAACATACGTGAACTAGCCATGACTTGAGGCCCGTGAGTCGACCAAAACACAATTCATGCTTAGTAAAATACATACATACTTGTAGATCATGCATATAGTTTAAATTTCCATAAGATCATAATAGATAACATAATATATTCA
>JACEIK010013438.1:0-11457 GCA_018107945.1 Datura stramonium
GTATATACATGATATCTATTAGATTATAGACAACAGGTCGCCATGACGACAGGTATGCTTCTACCTTACCTTCAGTACAGATAAGCTTATTTCAGATTCCACCAGTCCAGACAGTTTCAGATACTTCCTGCCTTTCAGAATTACTAGTATTGTTATTTATATTCAGTTGTGTTCAGTTTGCTTTACATACTTGGTACCAGTGGTACTGATGCCTATTTGGGGCGCTGCATTACTTATCTGCAGGTACCTATAGACGAGGAGCCGATCCCTCGTGATCCTAGCCAGCGCAGAGTCATCAGCTCCTTTCATCCGGAGGTTGATATTCATAGGTTTATATCATTTTCTTTTGTTGTATAGTATGGGTAGGTCGGGGCCCTGTCCCGACAATTTTATCAGTATTCTTAGAGGCTTGCAGTCTGTATATATTTCCCTGTGGTTAGTTGTGTCGGTCGTGTGGGGCCGTGCGTGTGTTTAGTTGTTTATGTTGGTCATGTGAGGCCTTATCCAGTTAGTAGTGGTGACCTTGTCAGTCACGTAGTTGTTTAGCATCTGTTATTTTGATTCAGAAGTAACTAGTAAGCATGGTGGCCTTGTCGGCCCGCATAGGTTTCCCTATATGTATGTGATTATGGTTAGCTGATGTTATAGTACAGGTGGCTATAGGCCTAGTCGGTCGGAGGCTGTATTTACAGCCGTTATATAGCCCGTTAATTCCGTGAATCTGAGTTAGAGCTAGCCAGGCACCAGATGTGCTTAGGCTCAGTAGTCTAGCAGTCAAGGTCCTAATAGGGCACCAGGTGCCAGTTATACCCACCAAGGCGGGGCGTGACACATGTACTGAACATATAATGAAAGCTGAAGCTGAAACTGATATCATCACTACACAAGCTATCTGCTGCTAACTGAGACTGCGTTATGCTGTATCTGATTTAAACTGAAGTTTGAACTATACAGAATTGAGCCGAACTGATAAATAAATTAAGTCATTCTCTTCTATGTAAAGTCCATAACTGACGAACGGAAACATTCTCAGATATGGAGAGTCCCTAACTTACTAAGGAAAATGTTCTCAACTATTGAGAGTCCCTGACTTACAAAGGGAAACATTATTAGCTTTCGAGAGTCCTTGATTGTGAAGGGAAACATTCTCAGCTATGGAGAGTCTCAACTGAACTATGGGAAACATTCTCAGATATTGAAAATCCCTAACTGAACTAAGGGAAATAATCTCAGCTATTGAGGGTCCCTGAGTGTACTAGAACATGAAGAATACTGATCTGACATTGTGCATCTGTTCTAAGCTATTACAACTAATTAGAGACATGAGCATTTACTAATTTCATCATACTGCATTCATTTAGAATTGATTAAGGCTACTTTCTACTAACAACAAGCCCAAAAGTCTAAAGGATCATTCTCATGCTTATCATCATAATTCATATCATCATGGTACCAAATCATCATTTAGTCCACACATTTTACATATGTGAAACATCTATAGGTTCATGTCATACTTTACACACATCCACAACATTCAAATCCCGAGTTCATAATATATGATGTTTGTCTTAGATTTAGGTAGGATTTATAAGTCTAATTCATACTTTAATATGTATACATTGATTTATATATTCTAGATTTATGGAAAGCCCATATAATCAACTCATACCTTTAACATGTACGATGAGATCATAGTGGAAGCATATGAATATTTCATAAAAAACCCATTTCAAAATTTACTCTAACTCACGATGAAAATTGGATAATTATGCCATTAGCACATATTCAACTCATACCCAATACATTTACATCATAATCATAGTGAAAAGAAGCACATACTTCACATTGGTAAAAACCCATAAGTTCTCATCGCATTTCGATACATACAATGCGACATATGATCTATATTTGTGGAACCCATATGATTTACATATACTTTAACAAGGATATAACTTCATGATAAGAGCATATGATTTATTTATGAAAATCCATTTGAAATTCTAGACTAGTTCATGCTGAAAATTCCTTATTCATGCTATTCCCACATCAAGTACACCATTAAAGATTTTTAAAGAAATTTTACAAGCATACATGGCTATCCAACATAAAGGGCCTTAGGGTTCATAGAAGACATATGATTGTTATCCACAAATAGAACCCTAGATCATGCTTTCTAGAAAATCAAGGATGTTGGATTTTAGTATCAAAAATTTGGGCCACAAGGATGGAAGGAGATCCTTGTTGAAGTTCCACATACCTACTTCGAAGAAATCCCCACTTGAATTTAACCCTTGAAGCCCTTGAAGAACCCATATTGAATCCTTAGTCTTGAGAGAGGAGGAGGAAGAGTTGAGGGAATATCTTGAGGGAATGAGAGGTTAGTCTAGAAAACCCCTAAAAACGTCCCTTAAAGCTCAAAACAACACCATCTAGGAATTGGGAGCATAGGACTTTATCAAAATATCCCGAGAAATAAGTTTTAAAATTTGCACGTCCGTGAAGAAGACTCTCACCACGAGTCGTTGGTCCTCACCAAGACTCATGGTGACCATCCACTACCACTGGATAAGTGATTTCTTAGTTTCTGCTTCCTAAACCAACTACCAACAGGACGAGTCGTTACTTCCTCCAATGACTCGTCATTACCTCTTGTTGCCACCACTAGCCCATCATTCAATTTATGTAATACCTTGAAGTGCCTAAGAGTATACTCGGGGTTAGGAAATTAAAATCTGCAGAAAGTGGGGAAAAAGTTGTAGGACGAGAGGTTGCAACAACTCGTGGGTGGAAACCACGAGCCGTTGTTGTCAGTCGTGGTTTCAGGAATCCAGGTGGCAGTGTAAGCCATGACCGATGTTATGACTCATTGTGAGAAACAATGAGCCATCATTTGCAGTCATTGTTTTAGAAGGACTTCGTTAAATTGGGGATGTAACGGGTCACCCCACGACCTGTTGTGAGCTACGATGGACCGTTAGAAACAGTCGTGGGTTGGATCTCAAGGTTCCAAAGTGGTGGCAACGGAAGGATGCAATGAGTCATTGGTTTAAGGAAAGACTTGTCATATCAGTCATGGTTGGGTGACCAGTCAAGGAAGTCGTGCAATCAATGGGTGGTTACAATGGGTCGTTGTAGGTGACAATGACCCGTCCTGTCCGTCATTGTTTGGAGAAGCTAAAAATTTGAAGGAGCACCAGTGCATCCAACCGATGGTGAAGCCGGGTCGTTGTATGAGACAACGACTCGTCCTGAAGGTCGTTGGTTCCAGTTCAGGGAAATTTTGTGATTTTCTTAGGGGCAGTTTGGTAAAATCCCACGCTTACAAATTTAAAGTGACATCTTTTTGGTTATTAATTGGGACGTTTTTAAGGGTTTTCCCAAGCCTAATCTCTCATACTCTCAAAATACTCTCTCAAACCTTTCTTCCTTCCCTTTTTCAAGTTCAAAGATTCTTCAAGGGTTTTCTTCAAGGCCTTCAAGGTGCAATTTCGAGTGGGATTTCGTCTACAAGGTATGCGGGTCTTTCAACAAGGATATTCTTCCATCCTTGTGTTCTAAAAATATTTTTATTAGAAATTCAATTTCAATTAATCTAGAAAAGCTTGACCTAGGGCCTGTATGATGAGAAATTTCATCAATATTCTTCTATATTCTTCTTAAGTGTTAAATTCATCTGAAATTATGAATTTAATTGGAATGTAAATTGTTGGGTTGCCTTGAATTGTGGATTACATGTTGGGAATACAAGAGTGTAGCATGTTCTTCATAAATTTGCTTGAGTATTGAATGGGAACTGTTTATTGCTCTTTTTATTATCGTAGTAAATCATGAACATGATTGAATCATTGAAATATTGTATAATTAACCCAAATGACCCGATTATGACATTGATGACTATGTTGGGATGAGTTGGATCTTGTGGGCTTGAGCAATTGAAAGGAAATTATGTATATCGCCATGTTTTTTATTGAATTGATTGGGTATGATTAGATTGCATTTATATTGATGGATTATGAAGCTTCGGCGGATTCTAAATTATTTTTCCTCACTAAAATAATTTTTTAAGATCTTTGAATCTAAAACTCCCCTGGATGAAAAGTTCGTAAAAGAAGTGATTCATGATAAATATGAGATGATGATGAGGTTGATGATGAAAAGCATTTTTCTAAAACTACCCATGATTATATCGTTGCTTTAAAAATGAATTGATTAGATCCAAGTGTGACAAAGCTTTGGGTAATGCCCAAATGTTGATTTTAAATTATGATTTTCCCGAAATAAGCTTACCACATTGGTTCGAGCGAAGTCTCCAAAATTTCATAAATGTTAGCTTGTGGTATGTTTTTAAAAAAATGAAGCCATGCATCTTTGATAAAGTATGAGTGGAATCGATTAATCAAGCATGACCTTATGCTACGTGTTGATGAGAATTATATTGCAACTGTTGGGCTTATTGTTATTAGAAAGTAGCCCCAGTCCTGTCAAAAAGAATGTTGTATGATGAAAATCAGTAAATGTCCTTGTCTCTGATAAGTTGTTACAATTTAGATTAGCAATAGTCAGTTAGGATTCTCATTAGCAAGAATGTTTCCCTAGTCAGTCTGGATTCTCGTTAGCAAGAATTTTTCCCTAGTCAGTGGGTATTCTTGTTAGAAAGAATGTTTCCCTAATCAATCGGGACTCACATCCCTAGCTACTAGTCATGCATGTTTCTCCTTTGTCGATCGGGAATAACATCCCTAGAAAGTCAATGACTCTCTATATCAGTGCATTTTCCTCCCTTTGACAGTTAGGGATCCTCGTTAGTAAGATTGTTTCCCTTTGACAGTCAGGGACGCTCCCTTGGATAGTCAGGGACCCTCTTGATATCAGTCACGACGTCGTACCACTATATTATTCCCAATTGTTACTTTTGCGCATCAGTTGATCTTATAATAATGCATGTCGTTATAATGTAGTTATGATGATATGAATATGTGAATCTCATATAAGGTCGTCGTATCTCATTTCAGTTACATTTCTATTATTGTGTTCTTATATACTTCCTTTATGTATATGTTTATGAGTTAGTTGATTGCGCTTCATACATAATCAGTACATTCCAAGTACTGACTGCACGCCTCTTGTGCTATATCATTTCATGATATTGATTTAGGTCTCCAGGTTCAGCCGCGTGGCTAGATGCGCTTCTCTCTCTCCCAGCTGCTGGTGGTGAGTCCTCATCCTCCAAGGACGTGATTTATGTCTTACTTTTATTATGTTTCTGTTTTCGGACTCTAGGAGTTAGCTAGGGGCTTGTCCCAGCAACTCATCAGTTTATTAGAAGGCTTTCAGACTTGTCTAGACAGATTCAACATTGTATATAAGTGTTGTTAAAATCTCCACATGGGTTATATTAGATTCTTGATATTGGCTTCTGCTTATTTATGTTGTTAGTCATGTCTGATGTTAAGTGTATGCTGTGATTATGCCATGGGTCGACTTGGAGCCTTTCGGGGTTCCTTGTCCAATGTTACGACTATGGTGTGAACTCGGGTCGTGACAATTTCCTTCTAACGACAGACACGATGGGTCGTTTCTCCTTCCAACAGCTCGTTGTCTCCGTTTGTCATTACTGACCTAAATCCCTGAACACCAACTAACGACTCTTCATGACGACCCATTACAACCCATTGCAGCAACCAACGGGTTGTCACCTGACTCGTTACCTCTGAAAAGTCTGGTCTACCTACTAATGTGTCCTTGTTTCCCACGACGACTCGTGCTATCCTATCGTGGTATGAAATTCTCTTACATTATTTCTTAAAACCCTTCCCACGGCTACCTCTAACGGGTCATTGGAGTGACTACTGACTCTTTAGAGGAGTCATTCTGAGGCAATTCCTGTTGGTTTTTCTACTGAACTTCATCTAACTCTAGCGTCTAATCTTAGGAACATCCGGGCCATTACAATATCTCCCTCTTGGGAGAATTCGTCTTCGATTGTTGCTAAAATATACCAAAATGATAGGGATGGAACTGAACCCAAAATTTATCAATTATAGCTGAAACCAATCGAGTATCTAACTCCAGTTGATTTTACACATCTGAACTGAACACCTGAATCATATATGCTTGTTAAGGCATAAGAAGGACCGAAAGACATGAAACTAACACGGAACTAGAGAGAACACTAAGATGGATTCTTTCCCTCTAACTGGCACTCTGAGCCTTCATTCTCAAATCGCTTTCTGTTACAGGGTTAGAATTCATGATATCTGGTCTAACTAAAAGTAAAGGACTCATGAGCATGAATCATTCATGATATTTATAACTGAGCACACAAATGAGTTAACCTTATTCTATTGAGCTACTAAAACAACTTCTAAAGACTGAGTCCGAGCTGGTCATACTGGAAGACATGAGTTAACACACATAGCTGATTCATAACATGAAGATGAGCCTTAAGGACTTGTAGAGTAAGACTGGCATCGCTATCTGAAGTGGCTATCTAGAAATTCTGGAAATCTACACCTAGGGATGGGTAAAACTTAGCTTTAACTGAAATACAAGAGAGGTTATCTGAACCTGGAGAGGTTGACATACCGTAACTATTAGGGTTTGAATTTCCCCCACTAGCATACTTAAGACCTGGAATGTCATACTTACTTGCCATCTCCCCCTTAGCTGAAATCCATCATTCTAAGGATCCTGAATCCTTTTCAAGGTCGGGGTTAAATCACTAACTCCTACTTTCTCCTTCACCTCTGATGTTAACTGCACACCTTATCCTCGCAACTATTCACATCACACATCGACAATCTCTTCCAAACAACATCATAGAGTTTCTTATTAAACACCAGGGTTCTGGGGCTAGCAACATGCAAAAGACTAAAATAAAATTAACAACATACCTGTGACTACTACTGGTGACGTACCGTTATCCTGGTCTGCTACTACGACATAGGAGTGGTTTTGACGTTCTCCGCCGCCCATGCTAGATGATGCACCCTGCTGAAATAAATGGGCTATCGGAGCTACTGA
Source organism: Datura stramonium (assembly GCA_018107945.1). NCBI lineage: Eukaryota > Viridiplantae > Streptophyta > Magnoliopsida > Solanales > Solanaceae > Datura > Datura stramonium. Next base: position 7,024 of record JACEIK010013438.1, read on the forward strand.
AGAGGTGGCGAAGGCTCTACTCTCGCCTCGCTTATCCGTTGCATAAACCCTATTCTTATGGCCCATTTTTCCACACCAAAAACAAGAATCCGAGCCGGCCATGCATTCTCCAAAATGGTGCTTCCCACAGCTGCTACACAACGGATACATCATCTCCCTTACCCTGGGTTTGTACGGAGCACTGACTGTCGAAAGTGCTAGGGCTGATGATTTCTGCTGGTAGTGTGAGTGGTGTCCACCACTCGTCCTCTGTAGGGAAAACTCTTAATCTCCTACCCTAGCCCTCTTGGCCTCTCTCTCTTTTTCTTTCACCCGCTCCACCTCTATTTGTTGAGCGAATATCACCAAATGTGGAAAGTCTATATCCTTGTGCAACATTGCGGTCCCGCATGTGTTGATCAAGGAGTCTGGCACTCTGTTCATGAACCTGCTCATGCGAGCCCTCTGGTCGGCTACTATCTCTGGTGCATACTTGGGCAATCGGGTAATTCCAATGTATACTCCTGAACAGTCATGTTGTTCTGTCTCAATTTGAGGAATTCTACCGCGTTTTCCTCTCTTAACTCCCTAGGAAAAACCTATTCAGGAACGCTATCATAAATTCATCCCAACCTACGGGGGCTTCTCCAATTCCCCGACTGTCTCTCCACTAGAAAAACCATATATAAGCTACTCCTTTCAGCCGGTTGGAAGCTAAGTCTACACTCTAAGTTCCTACCACCCCCATTATTTGGATGATGTTCTATATCTCTTCCAAGAACTCATACGGATCCTCGTCTACCTTTAACCCCAAGAATTCGGGTAGATTCATTCTGAGGAAGTCTCTTACCCTTGCCGCCGCTACATTCCCATTCTAGGGAACAAGAGACATCTCTTTTTGATTAATCTGGACGGTCATGGACTATGCCAACATATTAAGGGTTGCTCCAAACTCAGCATGAGTAACATGGTCATCCATCGGGTTCGCTGGGGCTCATGGTGCTTGTTGGCGCCCACTACCATCTCTTCTTCCATTCGCTCGTCTGGGAGGCATTATCTACGAGTGCATAAAGAATTAGTCAGGGGAGGAACTATTAGAGTTTCATACTCTATGCATGATAGGAATCATGAAGAAAAGGGAACATTCCTAAATGTTTCATAGCCTCTTTGTCAAAAGTGTGGTGCGCTTCACACCCATGAAGAAGTCTCTACATCACACGACTTTCAAACATCCTAGGACAGTCTAAACCTTTACTCTAATACCAAGTTTGTCACCATCAAAGTTTACACCCTAGTCGTAACACGGGACAAGGACCCCGAGAGGCTCCAAGATGACCTATGGTATAATCATAGCATAACACTTAATAACGAAACAACTAGCATAAACATAACTAAGCTGAAGTTAACTGTAACAGTCAAATTTAAAACTAAAAAGACATAATCTAACAAAACTCTGATAGATAGACTAAATCTGTTTACACATGTCTGAAAGCCTTTACTAAACTGATGAGTTGCTGGAACAGGTCCCCAGCTAACTCCTAAAGTCTGAAAAACTGAAATATAACTAAGATAATAAACATAGATCTCATCCTCGAGAGATAAGGACTCACCACAATCCGTTGAGATGGAAAATGAGTGTGTCTAATCGCGGAGCTGAGTCTGGACACCTGAATCTATATCATGAAATGAAAGAGCACATAAAGTATGCGTTAGTACTTAGAATATACTGAGCATGAAGGAAACGTAGATAAACTAAAACATACAAGTATACACGAAGGAAATAAACTAAGTACATCTACATATAACTAAATTAGGATGCAACAACCCTTTATGAGTTACATACACATATCAACATGAATCTTTTATTTGGAATTCATATTCTGAAGCATCATCAAACTCTTGCATAAGTGTCATGTACTAGACATATAATGAAAGGTGAAGCTGAAACTAATATCATACACTATACTGGTTATCTACTGCTAACTGAGGTTGCTTTCTGCTATATCTGATTTAAAATGAAGTTTGATCTATATAGAACTGAGCCAAATTGATAACATTAACTAAGGAAGTCATTCTCTTCTATGTAGAGTCCCTAACTGACTAATGGAAACATCCTCAACTATGGAGAGTCCCTGACTGACTAAGGGAAATATTCTCAGCTATTGAGAGTCCCTAACATACTAAGGGACACATTCTCAGCTATGGAGAGTCTTTGACTGACTAAGGGAAATATTCTCAATTTTGGAGAGTCCCAACTGAACTAAGGGAAATATTCTCAGCTATTGAGAGTCCCTGACTAAACTAAGGGAAACATTCTCAGCTATTGAGGGTCCTTGAGTGTACTAGAACATGAAGAATACTCATCTGACATTTTTCATCTAGTCTAAGCTACTACAGCTAATCAGAGACATGAGCATTTACTAATTTCATCATACTTCATTCATTTAGAGTTGATTAAGGCTACTTTCTACTAACAACAAGCCCTAAAGTATGAAGAATCATTCTCATGATTATCATCACAATTCATATCATCATGGTACCAAATCATCATTTAATCCACACATTTTACATTCATGAAACTTCTATAGGTTCAAATCATACTTTATACACATCCATAACATTCAAATCTCGAGTTCATAACATATGACGTATATCTTTGATTCAGGTAGGATCTATAAGTCTAATTCATACTTTAACATGTATACATTTATTCATATATTCTAGATTTACGGAAAGCCCATATAATCAACTCATATCTTGAGCATGTACAATGAGATCATGGTGGAAGCATATGAATATTTCATGAAAACCCGATTTCAAAATTTACTCTAAATCACAGTGAAAATTCGATAATAATGTCATTACCATAGGTTCAACTCATACCCAATACATTTACATCGTAATCATAGCGTAAACATGCACATACTCCATATTGGTCAAAGACCATTAGTTCTAATCGTATTCCAACACTTACAATGCGACATATGATCTAGATTTGCGGAACCCATGTGATTTACATATACTTTAACAAGGATATAACTTCATGAGAAGAGAAAATGAATTATTTATCAAATTCCATTTGATATTCTAGACTAGTTCATGGTGAAAATTCCTTATTCATGCTAATCCTACATCAAGCACATCATTCCAGATTTTGAAAGTAATTTTACAAGCATGCATGACTATCCAACATAATGGGTCTTAGAATTCATAAAAGACATATGAGAATTATCCACAAATCAAACCCTAGTTCATTCTTTCTTCAAAAACAAGGAAGTTGGATTTTAGTATAAAATTTTGGGACACAAGGATGGAAGGAGATACATGTTGAAGTCCCACATACCTACTTTAAAGAAATCCCCACTTGAATTTAACCCTTGAAGCCCTTTAAAAACCCTAATTGAATCCTTATTATTAAGATAGAAGGAAGAAGAGTTAAGGGAATATCCTAATGGTATGAAAGGTTAGGCTAGAAAACCCCTAAAAACATCCTTTTACAAATCTCAAAATGACGCCATTTAGGAACTGGGAGCATAGGATATTACCAAAATACCCCTAGAAATAAGCTTTAAAATATGTCGTCAGTGACCACGACTCATGCTGACCATTTGTTGCCACTAGAGAAGTGATTTCCCAGTTTTTGTTTCCTCAACCAACGACCAACAGGATGAGTTGTTACTTCCTCCAACGACTAGTCATCACCTCTACTCACCACAGGTCAATCCTTCAATTTCCTTCCAACGGATCATTGTCTCTGTCCGTCGTTACTGACGCGAAACCCTGAAAACCAACTAATGACTCTTCATGATGACCCGTTACAGCAACCAATGGGTCATCACCTGACTCGTCACGTCTGAGAAGTTCTGTTTGCCTGCTCACCACGGTTACATCTGATGAGTCGTTGTTTCTCATGATGACTCTTCCTATCATGTTGTGGTGTGAAATCCTCTTGCATTATTTTTGAAAACCCTTCCCACGGCTCCCTCTAACGGGTCGTTGGAGTGACCAACGACTCAATGGATGAGTTATTCTAAGGCAATTCCTATTGGTTTTTCTGCTGAACTCCATCTAACACAAGGGTCTGATCTTAGGAACTTCAAGGGTTTTACAATCAGTTAGCTCAATTGAGCCTCCAAGTTGGGAATAGTTGTCTCTTGACTTTATATATATATATTTGTCATCATCTTTCTCCACAAGGAAATTTAACATATTCGTGGTCTTCTACATATCAATATCCTCCATTTTATTATTCCTATGAACTTCACAATAAAAAGCAGGATCGTCATAATAAAGGGTTGGGGGTGATAAAAAACATAAGTGCAACCATATATATGACTATCTTGACCACCATACATATCACACACATTCCACACATAAGATTGAGTTGGTGTCTACATCTCACACCTAGAAGGTAGAGATCTAAAAAGCCTCAAACATCCGATCAGGATAATTTTG
>JACEIK010013440.1:0-26103 GCA_018107945.1 Datura stramonium
CGAAAGATCCAATCCATAGGCAATTAATTCCTGACTAGCAACCGAAGAGAAGATTAGCTGAATTGAATTAATAAATTACATCCCTGCATGTTTGTCTTAAGCTCAGCTTGTTCATTGCTATTGTTCAGACTCAAATTATAATCTTGACTTAGATTCTCATTACTTAGTAAATTTTAACTCATGAAACATTATTTATTTGGTTGACTGCATTCATAGAGATATCGTTCACTGACGCTTAAGTTAATTAATACCGTAGTTCAGTCCTTGTGGGATCGATACTTGGCTTGAAGTAAGCCACTTTACTACTTGTACGACCACGTGCACTTGCGTGTAGTTTCCAGTCGAACAGTAGCTTTGACAAGTATTAGAACATAGTTTCATTCATGTCCTTAAACTCTCAGATTACTTCCAGATAAGTAGTTCTGACTTAAGTCTTAGGACTCTAGTTTCGAGCTATCATCACAGTTAGACACATTTAGGATTTTCAGTTGGAGTAGAACTTAGCACCGAGCGGGTCGGGGTTCAGCGCAACCAAGTTTCAAAAACTACGTTGCCACCGTAGGTTATTAGTTCGAATAGGCTCCAGATAGTGATCAATCAGTTCAGCCATTATACCCTGGCAAGGTATAGTGGGCCTTCTCCGATGGGGGGTATACATCGGACTCCACGTTTAGTTCACATGATTACATGTCAGTTATAGTTTCTCCCACGGCACAATACAGTTTAGTCCGAGTCAGTTATGATTTTCAGTTCAGTCCAGTTTCTTCAGATTTCAGTCTATTTTACAGTATTCAATGCAGTTTACTATTACTAAGTATATGTATGTTTTGGTTCCTACTCGCATATTTAGTACATTCAAAGTATTGACGCATACTTGCTATACTATATCATGATATAGGCTCAGGTACCCGGCCTCATCACCTCAGCTAGTCACTTGGTGACTTCCAGCAGCTTCATTGGTGAGCCTTCATCTGCTGAGAGCCAGAGTTTCTTTTTCAGTTATATTTTTTTCCTTATTTAATTTCCAACATTGGAGTTAGCTGGGGGTTTGTCCCAGCAACTCATCAGTTCATTTTAGAAGGATTCAGAAAATATTTATAGATTAATCTAGATTTTCAAATTATTTTCAGATTTTATGATTTACTTAGTAGCAGTTATTTATTTTATCAACTTCCGCTCTTTTATGATTATTCTTAGCGATGTTCACAGACTGGCTCAGTTAGAGTTCCAATTGGTTGACTCAGCAGAAAGTGGAGTTGTAGTCCTAAGTAGGTCAGAATCCTCCTCTGGTGGTAGAGGTTAAGTCAAAGTAGGATGAAGACCCAATTTTGCTCAAGTTGAAGGAAACAGTCCTAAGGAAAGAGGTGGAAGCATTCTGTAAAGGGGAGATGGTGTGCTCTATTACCAGGATAGGTTGTGTGTCCAGATGTAGATAACTTGAGGCGGTGGATATTAACAGAAGCTCACAGCACTAGGTACTCCATCCACCCAGGTGCCATTAAGATGTATCGTGATCTATGGTCAAGCTCAACACAACTTTCATCCATAGATAAATGGTCAGGTTGACAATTAATACTTTAGAGGATATGTTGAGGGCTTCTGCGATTGATTTCAAGGGTAGTTGGGATGATCACCTACCTCTTATCGAGTTTGCATACAACAACAACTACCACTCCAGTGTACAGATTGCCCTGTTCGAGGCATTGTATGGTAGGAGGCGCAGGTCTTTCATAGGGTGGTTTGAGGTTGGTGAAGCTACTTTGATAGGATCTGATTCAGTACATGAAGCCATGTAGAATGTTCAACTTATTAAGGATCTGTTGAAAATATCTCAAAGCCGATAGAAATTATGTGCCCAAAAATTTCACCTGTGAAAGGGGTGATGAGATTCGGGGAGAAAGGAAAGCTCAGTCCTTGATATATTGACCCTTATAGAATCTTGAGGCGCATTGTCAATGTGGCATATGAGCTGGAGTTTCCTACAGAGCTAGCATCGATTTACCTAGTCTTTCATATGTCCTTGTTGAAGAAATGTGTTGGTAACCTGACCTGAATAGTACCTCTAGAGAGTGTTGGCATAAAGGACATTCTCTCTTACGAAGAAGTTCCAGTCTAAATTCTAGACTGTTAAGTTCGTAAGCTGAGAAACAAGGAGGTTGCTTCAATAAAGGTCTTATGGAGGAAGCAGCTAGTTAAGGGAGCTACATGGGAAGCAAAAGCGGACATGATGGCTAAATACCCTCACTTATTCCCTTCCAGTTCAGCTTCAACATCAGTACTAAATTCCCTGTCAATATTCTATTCAGTTTCGTACTCATCAGCACTACTCATGTTTAATTGTGCACCCTAGTTACATAAGTTCAGTTAGTATGTCTATCTTAGTTCGGAGTCAGTCACTCTTTTAGTAATCAACTTATAGTCTTTAGTTCGGGATTGCAGCTCTTTCCTCAGTCTTTCAGCTTATTTAGCCTTCATTCAAGGATGAATGATCCCAAGGGGGAGATATTGTAACACCCCAAAAGTTTCTTAGACCAAACCCAGACTTAGAATGAAAAAAACTAGAAAGAACCAAAAAAGTTTTCTCAAAACGACTCAACCAACGAGTCATTGTCAGCAATGATGATCCGTTTTATGAGTCATTGTCAGCAATGATGATCCGTTTTGTGAGTCATTGTCAGCCTTTGCAGTTTCTTTCCTAGATTCAACGAGCAATACAATGACTCGTTGCTTCAAGTAACGGGTCGTTATTTTGATCCATTGGTAGCAGTCCAGAATCTTGTTAAATTAGTCCTGTAAACAATGAGTCAGATGATGAGCCGTTGCTAGGTACAACGACTCATCATAGGGAGCCATTGGAGGAAAGTTAGAAATCCCTCCAGTGACTATTGATTGGTAACAATGACCTGTTGCTTCAAACAACGGGTCGTTCTGTGCGTCTGTTGGGGGAACCCAGAAACGGTTCCAAACTTTTCCCATAGCAACGAGTGGAACCAATGACTCATTGTCCCATCTAATGAGTCATCGTTCCTATTCGTAGGTCAAAGTCTTGAACTTGTTCACAATATCCAGTAATGACGATGAGTAGTGACAACGACCTACTGTTCCCACTGATGAGTCATTGTATTGTCCGTTGTGAGAATCCAGAAGGGGGAATTTCCATACCCAAGACCAACGACTGGTCTAACGGATTGTGGTCACAACCAGCGACCCGTTGCGTGACCTGTTGGATCCCGACGGGTAGTCTTTCAGACTTTCTTCCATAGGTATTTTTCTAATTTTTTGCTATTTTAATGCCTAAATTACGTCGTTCGCGGTGTAGTTTGAAGGGGATTTAGGGGTTGATCAACTTCTTCCTCTAATTCTCTCATAGAACTCTCAGAAACAGTATGAAGAAAGCACAAACAGCTAATTCCAAGCAAAAGCTAGGGCATCCATCTTCTCTCAGATTCTCCAAGAAAAGTTCTCAAGGTTTCTCCTTCAGGTATGTGGGACTTCAACAAGGGTTTACTTTCCCCTTTGTGTCCTAATTTAATTTTAGAAAAACTTTCTGAATTCTAGCCCCGTAGAAGAGTTGAAACTAGGATTTTTAGTTAGTTAAGAAACTCCTTAAATCTTGTTAATTTCCTTAGTTTATATAAGTATTCCTAATTGAAAATTCATGCCCTAGTTTTATATGTTTAGTTTGTTTTTTCCATCTTAATCTTTAGGATAATTTCAAGTAAAACTTGCATGATTTAGACTCATACAGAAATGTTAGTTTGTTATGGTAAATTTTACTCAAACTATGAATGTTAGTATAGATACATGAACAGAAGTTAACCTTTTAGTATATTCAGTCTCAGAGTTTTAGTCAATACTCAGTATACTTAGCCTTCTCCAGAAATGTCAGCTGATCAGTTTGACTTTTATCAGTCTTTTGAGAAACTCAGGGACCTAAGTGATATCAGTTTATTAGCTTAATAGTCGTTCTTTAGATTATTACGACACATTCAGATACAGAAGCTTTGATAAGTGTTAGAACATAGTTTCGTTCAGGTCCTTAGACTCTAAGAATACTTTCAGATAAGGAGTTTTGACTTAAGTCTTAGGACACTAGTTTCGAGCTATCAGTATAGTTAGACACATTTAGGATTTCCAGTGTGAGTAGAACTTAGCACCGAGGGGGTTCAGTGCACCCAGGTTCCCAGAACTATGTTGCCACTATAGCTTATTAGCTCGAATGGGCTCCAGACAGTGATCACTCAGTTCAGCCACTTACCTTGGCAAGGTACAGTAGGCCTTTTCCGATGGAGGGTATATATCGGACTTCACGTTTAGCTCACATGGTTACATGTCGGTTATAGTTTCTCCCATGGCATAGTACAATTCAGTTCGATTCAGTTATGATTTTCTGTTCAGTCCAATTTCTTCATATCTCAGTCTATTTTACAGTATTCAGTGCAGCTTACTATTACTCAGTATATGTATGTTTTAGTTCCTTCTCGCATACTTAGTGCATTCAAAGTACTGACGCATACTTTTTATGCTATATTGTTTTATGATATATAGGCTCAGGTTCCCAGCCTTAGCACCTTAGCTAGTCACTTGGCGACTTCCAGCAGCTTCATTGGTGAGCCTTCATCTGCCGAGGGTCGGAGTTTCTTTTTCATTTATATTTTTTTCCTTATTTAGTTTCAAACATTGGGGTTAGCTGGGGATTTATCCCAACAATTCATCAATTCATTTTAGAAGACTTTTAGACAATGTTTATTGATTTATCTAGATTTTCAAATTATTTTCATATTTTGTGATTTACTTAGTAGCAATTATTTCTTTTATCAGCTTCCGCTCTTTTTTGATTATTCTCAACAGATCAGTTTTTAGTAGAATATGTTCTACCAGAGTTTGCTTGGGGTTACTTGTGACTCTAAGTACCATGTTGCATCCACAGTGTGAGCTTGATGCATGACAGAAGGACAAGGGTCGATATAGCATCTGCGGGATGGAATATCAAAGCAATTAAAGGAGCCTGGCCATTTGGCCTAATGTGATGTGCCGGGAGGCGCGACTCACGTCACGATAATGATGTAGGTCAGACCCCTATATAGGTGTGTTTGATCAGTTCTAGCATTCCATAATTTATTTTCAAACTCTTTCCTCTCTGGTTCTAACTGATTTTAAGGCCGAATTGAAGATCCAAACATGTTTTTGAGCATAGATCATGGGTACATAGTGCGGGTTCATATTCTAGTGTCATTTCCTTAAAATTTTGGTGGTTCTTTAAGCTAGTAGACTTGGTAAAGTGTCATTTCCTCAAAAATTTGGTGGTTCTTTAAGCTAGTAGACTTGGTAAGATTCCGCTTCTATTTATTCTTAGTTATATATGTTGATATTGGACTCGTAGATGTTGGTAGGTTGTCATTCGAAGTTTTTACCATTAAATCCATAAAAATCTAGCTAATTAAGTATCGTTGTATTGTTTATATTGTTGGATTCTTGTAGCTGTATTTTTGTGGTATTAAGGCTACTTAATGCAGTATCTTCTTGGTGTTGTATGCTCAGTTTCAGGCTAAATTCAAGTTTGTGTCGTAGAGGTATGGTAAGATTTTTCAAATCTCTTTTATTGGCATGAACTTGTTGAGTTTGTGGCTAGTTGTTGGCCGTGTGGGAGGCTGTCTTTAATATGTATATTCTCAACTCTTCTTCATGCTTTTAAGATGCTTTGTGGAAATTGTGCCGGTTGGTTATCTCCTTTTGGGCTTTAGACTTTGTGTGCCCGAGGAGTTTGCCGATGAGTCAAATTATGTTGCAAAATCGAGTTCGAAACCTTCGAGTGAAGCATAGAACTTTAGAGAGGTTAGGGGCTGCCTATGTTGTGTGTTGTTATGTGTTTGTGATATTGTTATGATATTGTGTTCTTAGGGTTTGTGTGGTGCCATAGAAGGCTTGGTGATAGCCTACAAGTCCGTGGCGATTTTTGTCTAGGTTGAGCCTGTAGCTTGTGAAGACCTACAAGTCTATGAATATTTCCAGAAAGGTCATACTCGTGATTTGGAAAGCCTACAAGTCCATGACGGCCTTTTCGGAAAGGATACGCTTGAATTGATATTGTTATGTTGTCATATTGTTGTATTGTTATATTATTGCCTTGTTGCATAGTTTTGCAGCTATATTGTTGCCTTGGTATCCTGACATTACTCTGGTTGGTTATAAATTGGGCATGCGGGCTGGTCACATGTTGATGTTTTTGAAAATCTCTTATGGTTGGTCTATATCCTTGGCTTCTTGTCTTTCCCTTTTCTGGATTGATAGCAAGTCACATTATTTAACTCCATCAGTTGGTAAGTTTTGACTTAGATTGTATTGTTGGATTTCCAAATACTCTTCATATTGACCTATCTATCTGTAGTCTTTCTTTTGTCTCCTTACATACTCGGTACATCTTCGTGTTATTGCCCTAGTCTAGGTGCTTCATTCATAACTATAGGTGTTGGCCATCATGCTGATCATGACCCTTGTTGTTGAGAGGAGTTCCTAAATGTTGGTAAGCTCCAGCTCATCTAGAGTTACCTTTTTTTAATTTCATTTTATTTTGCATACATATTGGATAGGTCGGGGCTCTATTCCGATCATTTATTAACCTGTTATACTCTATAAAGGCTCATAGACTTATCATGCTAGGTTGGTTGATACTAGCCTTTTGTATGAAACTCTTTGTATATGTGTGGGCTTGTCGGCCCTTGTTGATATTTTTGTCCCATGAGCTATTTCCTCTATTATTACTATTGTACATTCAATTAGTTTGTGTCTATGTGATGCTAAGCCTCGTCGGCTCTAGTTAATTGAGGATTGGTCTATTGTAGTCAAGTATGGCATCGAGTATCGGTCACGCATTTCCAAATTTGGGGTGTGACACTAACAAAGACCTAAAACCTAAATAGTCCTCATACTAGCAATTATTTATAGCTGCTAACTATTAGGGCTCAATCGACAAAGAGAAGAATTGAAAAAGAAAATCCTACCAACCTTATAATCTCCTTGTATTATGCTTATATCACCATTAATTCAACAATTATTTGCAACTATTAACAAATAAGGCTCAATTTAGTTAGTGATAGAAGAATCGAAGAGTGTGATCCTCAATTGGGTCTTCTTCCATTGTGAAATTATTGAAGATGGAGAGAAACCTCAAAGTAGAACCCAAAAAATATCCAAAAAAGAAAAAAATAAAAAAAATAATAAAATAATATGGTATAATCCTTTGATAAAGAAACATACTTGTTAAAGCAACATCACATGTAGACAAGAGATAGAGGAGCTACAACTTATGCTTTTTTTTGCATACGCAGAAGAGAAGAGATGGAAAGGATTACCATTTCAAGTTAAAACTAAAAGCAATGTGTAAAGTGTTAAATTTATCAATAATAAAAATACCGGCTTATAGGTGGAGAACTATGTAACTCACACCTACAATTTTAAGTTAGTAATATTAAGCCACATATGATGTGGTTTTTGAATGATCAAAGTTTCGTTAACGAGATTAGGGTTGAATCCTACTAGAAATCTTGAGTGTCTTATGAAAGTTATATTCGTTTGTGTCTAATTCAATAACCTAACCTTTACTCGAATGAAAATATATTTTTATATTTTTAACTAATAATTAAATATAATAATTACCTAAGTGAGTAAGAAAGCAAGATAATTAAGGAAGAGCTGCAACTACTGTGAATTGAGGTCTAGGATTGCTTTCCTCACCTAGGTGTAATTTTAATTGGGTGAATTAAATTAGGTTGATAGGAGATTGGTCTAGTTATGAACATCAATATATAAAACACCCACTCAATATTTCTCAATATTGAGTGGTCTAACTCAAAATCACTTTATCAAGATAAAATCGTTGAAATTAGAGAAATTGAATAGTAACTTAAGTTGGGAAATTGCTATCTTTAGCTCTACCCGTTAATTAAGCAATATCAATCTCTTGATTCACCAAATTTCCTGTCAACTAATTAACCCATCCTTAGTTCCTCTTCCTTAATTAAGAACTTAGGAAATTAGGACATGAATCTATGGTTGCAACCACAAATTCACAAATAAAGCATGTAATTAGCTAGATAACTATGATCCTAATCATAGTCACATATTGAATTAGTTACCCATTAGGAGTCACACACTAGAGTTGGTTTGCAACCCTAGAATCTACGTTTAACTACTCATCATAAGAAGAAAAGGAAGAGAAATCAAAGATAAAATAAATATAATTATGTTAAAATAAAGAAAAGAAATTCAAACTCTATTGTCTTCCACTTGTTCCTTGCTAAATGGCAAAAGAGAGTTGTCTATACTTGAACAAAAGTTGAAATGAATGAGAAAAACCCTAAAATTTCATTTAAAACCCATTCAAAGTTCAGACAAAAATGCCCTAGGTGGGCAGTTCGTGGCCACGAACTGAGTTCATTGGAACAAATCTTAAATCTTCATAGCTGGGCATTGGTAATTCATTGGAATGAACTAGGTTCGTTGTCACGAACTGATGCTTTCGTTTAAGAGTTCGCGAAGCACAAACTAGTTCGTGGAGTGAGGTAGAAACTCATTTTCTTGATCTATTTTATTTTCTCAAGTTCGTTGACACAAACTTTCAGCAATTATCACCAAGTTTGTGGCCACGACCATAGTTCGTTGGCATGAACTTTCAGCAGTTATCACCAAGTTCGTGGCTACGGACATAATTTGTTGGCACAAACTCTTAACAATTCTTTTCTTATTCTTCCTTCAACTCTCAGTCTTCAATTCAACTCCGATCTTTCTCAATTCACTTCTTTTTCATCATATGATTATCCTTGAGTTCTCTTTTACCTAAAATCAACTAAAATGAGTTAGCTCAAGCTATTAAATCATCCTTAAGGAAACATAAAGCACAAAAAAGAGCATGAATAAGTTGGTGATGTACCAACTTATCAAAAGGGTTCTCTCAGAGCTTGATGGAAGTGATTTACAAGGAAAGTGTCTCAAACAGTTTGTAAAACTGAAGTTAATTTAGCTCAGGGAATTTTGGTCACAACCACTACTTGTATATCTATCTAACTTTTCTTTTTTTGATCACATTAATAACTATTACAAATTACGGTGATTGAACAAGAAGTAGAATAGTCAGGATTGATCAAGTGAAGTTACACCCTTCTTTTTGAGTCTTCATTGCTTTTTGTAAAGTCGTGGGAATATCTTTAGAAGGCAGGAACATCAATTCTATTATCTTGACCAGATTTTCTCTTAGGGTAACCCAAGGGATTTTCTCAATCAAATCAATTTGGCTATATGATTGAGATGTTGATTCACAATTCCTTTATTGCAAATTATGATTGAGATCTTGATGGATGTTGATTTATTACATTCCTTTATTGAAGATGTAGAATCTATTCATAGTAGACTTATGTTGGCTTTCCTTATCCAGGCGTTGCTGAGTGGGCTTTCCTTTTCACTGGGTTACCCTCTTTTTGTGCTAGAATGCTTATCTTTTCATGTTACTGGACTTGTTTTGCTGCAGTGTGATAGACTGTACCTTCATTAGGATTGGACCGATATTCCATTTATAATCACCTTCTTTCTTTGAGATAGAGTGAATCAAGACTTGAATATCTTCCGCAATATTCCCTTGCTAAGTAGGGATAGTATCTTCAATTATTAATTTGTTCTTGAAGATGCTTATATTGGAGGCCCGAGACTTTATCTCTGATTCCTAAACCAATTCAATTTGTTAATTGTCATCATTTAAACATTTTAGGGAATATTAAAGCTAACAATTTCCCCCTTTTTGATGATGACATATCAGGAGGTACAAGTAGTTTTTACTTCCCTAAGTATAATGACGAGATCTATTTCGTCTAAGGAAGCTCCCCATCAGTTTACAAATGTAAGATCCATTATAACCTGTTTCATCTTATAAGAAAATATATGTTTGACGCATTATAGATCAAAGTATCATAGTATCACAAGACATACATCACATCACAAAATAATATAAGAAATCACAAGCATTATAAGCGTAAGCATCACAATAGTACCATTCTTCCCCCTTCAACATCAAAAGAGGGACCAAGGAAAAAAGAGTAGAGAGATATATAGTTAGATGCCCTTAACAGGAGCGAGGAGTGTTTAAGATAGTACAAAAAGAACAGAGACAATCAAGATCCCCTAAGAAAGTATTTCAGGGTGTTGATAATCTTCTTAGAGAAGGAGTAATAGGATCTTCAATGCATTTGGACAAGGAAGCATATGGGTTTTGGACGACAACAACTAGCTCATTGTTGGAAACTTCATCTCGAGCAACGACAAAGTAAACTTTCTTCAGAACCATGTTGCATGATTTGACTCCTTCACGCTGAAGATGAGTAAGCTGATTCTTCAATTTGGCCACTTCTTTACCATAGTCTCTAGATGTTGAACCTACCTGTGCCAAGAAATCCTAAATTTTGTGTAGGTCATCTACCACTATACCCAGGGTCAACTTGACTTCCATACCTTCTTTCAACAGATTATCGACAAAGATCTTTATAGTATCACTATAGTTGGTTTCAGAGGGACTGCCTAAAACAGTGGGCTTGAGCTTAGGCTTGAAATTATCCTTCTTATGCCACTTTCCTTCAGCAAAACAAGTATACCCCATGCTGGCAAAAGTTTGATTGTTATAAGTGGAGGAAATTTCTTTCACAGGGTGTTTTGACAAGTCAATTCCAATGTCTTTCAAGATTCGTAATCATCATCCTAGGGAAGCTTGAATTATCACCAGTATCCTAGTAGTTTTCCAACATGTAGCCGAGAAACCATTCTGGTCAATTTATCTTCAACGTTTAGAGCAAATAGTAAACAACAAGAAAATCTCTAGTGGATAGAGAACTCGAAGATATTTTTTGAGGAAGTAATATGGTGGCGACAATATGGGCAATAGTGCAATTTTTCAAAGCAAATGGTGGCGCGTTCAAAAATCAAAGAGATTACTTTCTTCTTTAGCAATAAAGGATTTTGCTTCATCAGGAGGTAACCCAAAATCATATGGACACATGCTATTAAAGAAAGGTACTTTTCTAGAAAACCTTGTATCAAAAAAAATTTCAAACAAAAATCAACTCAAAATACTCCGATTTCCTAAGACTAGGGTTTCGGGCTCACTGCTATCTTTAGAAACCCTTAAGTTCTCATAAAACAATCTGAAAGGTTCTTTCTAGACATCATTGTCACAGAGCAAAAATAGAGTGTCCAGTTTCTAAAAAGTGAAATAGATACTTACAAGGAAATAAGATAAAATCCAGTTGCTCAAGCAAAAGGTCAATATATGAGAGCGAAAAACTTAAATTTCTCATAAGGGATCCAAAATAACTACACATCTTCTAGGCTTAAATCAACAGCGAAATCAACTTTACTCTTCTTGAGACAAGATTGAGTGGGCTTTTTTTGTCTGGATGTATAAGATTATAGAAAGTCGTTATTCGAGGAGTCAAAGATCTCTACCAGAGATAAAGATGAAGAAGGGCTCTTAAGCCTTTTGCTAGAGCGGCGAAGGTGTTTTTTCAAAGTTTTTTCCATTGAAAAGGAGCATAAGGAACAGAGAAAGGAAGATAAAGAAGTGAAAGGCGAACATGGAGAAAAATAAATAAATAAAGTTAAAGAGAGAAGAAGAGACATTTCGATCAGAAGATAAAAGGGTGGAGAGAGTCTGACATAAAAACACGTGTTAATAATGACCCGAAAGAAAATAATGCATAAGGAAAAAAACATTACACAATTAATTAAGGAAAATATATCACACTTAAATATTTTCTTTACAAAAATCTAGTTTTCAATAAAATCTTAGTAAAAATATTGGCTAAATGATTTGCATAGTCGATACATTCTAATGAAAAATTACCATTTTGAACATGATCTCTAATAAATTGATACTTAAGATCTATATTTTAAGCCCTAGAATGATGCATAATGTATTTAGAAAGACTAATTGCACTAGTATCATCACATAAAATAGGCACACATTCATAATTAAGATCATAATCAAGCAATTGATATTTCATCTAAAGTAATTGAGTGCCACAACTATAAGAGCCAAGTATTCAACCTTAGAAGTTAAGAGAGACAAAGAGCTTTGTTTCTTTCTCTATTAGGAGGTAATAGCTTCTCCCAGAATTTGACAAGATCCATCGAGGATTTGACAAGATCCACTAGAGCTTTTCCTATCAGTTTTATCACCTGCAAAATCTGTATCTGAGTAACCAATTAGGTCAAAAAGTTTTGAGTGAGAATACCACAAACCAAGGTTTTGAGTTCTTATAAGGTATTGAATAATTCTTTTGACGGTAATTAGATGAGACTCTTTTAGAATCGACTGAAATCTAACACATTTACATACACCGAATATAATATTCAATTGACTAGCTATAAGATAGAACAGTGATATGATCATACCATGATATAGTATTTTTTCTATATTCTTTCCCAAGACATTAGATTTGAGACAGGTTGAGGGACTCATGAGTCCCTGCAACTTTTCCTTTTCTCAAGTTGAATTTTTTTTATCAACTCTGTGGTGTACTTTGTTTGGCTTATAAATGTTCCTTCAGCTAACTGCCTTATTTGTAGCCTTATAAAAAATGTTATTTCTCCTATCATGCTCATCTCAAACTCTCCTTTCATTAAGTCAGCAAATTTCTTACAAAGTAAAAGGTCAGAGCTGCTAAAAATGATGTCATCAACATATATGTAAATAATTAGAATGTTTGAAGAAGATCGTTGAATGAAAAGAGTAATATCAATCATTCTTCTTTGAAATTTATTACTGATTAAAAAGGAGCTTGGACATTCGTACCATGTTTTAGGAGCTTGCTTAAGATCGTAAAGAGCTTTAGAGAGTTTAACATGGTCTGGACAAGAAGGATTTTCAAAATCGAGAGGTTGTTTTACAAACACTTCTTCTTTTGTGAATTCATTCAAGAAGGCACTTTTGACATCCATTTGAAATAATTTCAAGAGTTTAAATGATGTTAGTAGAATGTGTATAGATTATAATCTCGCTACAGGAGAATTTTTTTTATCATAGTTAATACCTGTCGCGCCCCATTTTTCTCATGAAAAGCGGGTCAGGACATGTGACAACTCTTTTAGGATTATTGAAAGGAAGAGTCACCACCTAACGAATTAAGGTGCGTTAGGGCACCATACTAAACTAATTATACAAAAAAACTTGTTTAATTAGCCTACGCCACCAGAGATCCGATAAGGATTCAAGTAACCTCAAAGGGAAGGTGTTAGACACCTTTCGAGGTCCACAACTGTAGATCCCTTTTGGATTCATTAATTATATGGAAAAATTAAGAGTAAGTGTTCAAGAATAGTCAACAAATTAAAACTAAATTAACTAGGTACGTAGACAAATAAACTCTTATTAAAATAAGTAAGTTAAGTATAAATTAAATTATTTACTAATTAATGAGAAAACTAACTGACAAGATATAGCTAAGATTTATCAAGCAAATATATAAAAACTTATTTCAACACAAATAAATATTCAAGCATTAGCTAAATTAATTCATGGTTAAAATGCAACTTAAGTGATAAGATAATGAAAGCTTGTCAAAACTAAAATATAATATTTTAAAATATCTACTACNACGAGACAACTATATCGACTATTTTATCACAACCTTAATAAATTAAACACAGATTAAGTCATTTACTAAATTAATGCGAAACAATGTGACCAAATAATAATTAAGCTATTTTCTAATTAGACATATAAAATTTATTTGAAGACAAATGATGTTACACCCCGTAAAATATCAATGATTAGTAAGCGTACACGTGGACTTGTGATGAGTAAGAAAAACTTAACGCGTGTGGAAAAAGCCTCAAAAGTAGAGTCGGGAAAGACTAGGCCGCGAAGGGCCAGCACGACGCGCCAGGCCCATTGGAGCAAGGAGGGGCGCGATGCGGGGCTGCCTTGGTGCTTTGGGCGGCGGGGGGCGCCCCCCTGCCACCGCCCTAAGTATATATAAGTACTTCCCTCTCATTTGAATCATTTCACAAATGATGCTCATGGCCAGGGACTAAGGGAACACACAAATTTCAGTCGTTTTTCATCCGATTACGCTACCAAACTCCTTCCAATCTCAAATTAACTTCAGGTAACGAGTTCCATATCTACGGGAAGCATTACTACGGAGTTATTTCTTATAAATTCGCTCGGAAAATTGGAACTCCTCCGATTAAAAGATGTCAGAATTGCTCCAAATTGATTCCTACTCGGTCACCAACATTAGGTAAGCATTTCTCCCTTCTGAACTCTCGGTAAATTATATATTTTTGGACGAATTATTCAAATTTAGGTTATAGTAAATTCTATTATCGAAAGTTATCGATATTTATCCAGTTTAGTATTGAAACTAGTTCTATTCTCTCAGCATAAATGTTACAGCTGAAAAGAATCACCGATTGCAAGTAAAACCTCGCCAGTTAAATCAAAAATTAGCATTCGAGGTATGTTAAGGCAAATCCTTTCGGCAAGTTGTTCCTGTCATGTCATAATACGATCTAAACTCTTGTAAGAATGCTAGAAGCATGGTTATTGTGGTTAGCTACTGTTAGTAGTCTGAGATTAGTGTTGCCTGTTCAGATTGGGATTGACCCTACCCTGTATAGCCTTCCGTGACCACACCCAGGGTTACTAGCTGTGTCATTACCTGCAGAGGCTATATGACATTTCTCCAAGGAGCGATATGTCGTCCCAAGGGACGATGCAGAGGCTAAAGGGCCATATTACAGTCAATTCCATGGTTTGACTATTATTTACATGTCGTATCGGCATCACTAACCCTCGTCGAGCCTGGTGCCCAAGGTGTAGTTATTAGGAGTCCACCTGACTTAGACAAAACTACAAATCAGGAGCCAAGCAGGCTCAGTTGCAGACCATGGGACTGGTAGGACGGCTATAGTTACATGTTGACTCATTTTGACCTTGATAGGGATATATAGATTGGAGTGTACTCGCCAGGGCTTATGGGGGCCTCGGGCGGATTATTCTGTGCTGATTGTACCTTCCGGGCTTATAGGGGCTAGGAAAGGTTCTTGTTTGCACTATAAATCATTAATTGTAAAACAGGTTATAAGGTTATATCAGGTTAACTCTCTACCCCTTCTATTGAATTGTTTCAGTTCCATTATCAGTATTTCTCAGTCATTTTCATTTGCTGTCTTACATATTCGGTACATATTGTACTGACACCCATCTTTGGGGCACTACATTACTTGCCTGCAGGTACGGTTAGACGCAGCTCAGGACCTCCCTAGTGATCAGCCAAGTCAACATTCTGATCAGCTCCTTTTGCCTCGGAGTTGTTAGTTAGAAGGTTTGTTCTTTTGTTGGGTAGGTCAGGGCCCTGTCCCGACCATTATTCCAGTCTTAGAGGCTTGCAGGCTACATATTCTCAGTATTAGTTTTGTTGTTGGAAGTGTGGGGCCTATGTATGTTTTCCTTTGCGTGATGGCCATGTGGGGCCTAGTGTAGTTATTAGTTAGCAGCCTTTGTCGGCTATAGTGTAGTTTTGATTGCTGGTTTCCATTATGAGATAACTAGACAGCATAGTGGTCTTCTCGGCCCGCATAGGATCCCTTGGTATTGCTTTTTGTTAGTTAGTTGTTTTTCTTTTACAGGTAGTTATGCGGCCTTGTTGGCCGGGGACTGTGTTTACAACCAAGATATAGCTCGTCGTTTTCTTGATTTGAAGAGTAGGCTTGCACTGGAGGTGCATAAGCCCAGTCAGGTCAGTTCAGATTCCAATACGGCACCAGGTGCCAGTCATGCTTCTCAAGATGGGGGGTGAAAAACTTGGTATCAGAGAAGGTCGTATCCTAGGGATTCTGCAAGCCGTGTCTGGCAGAGTCTTGTTTATGGGTGTGTTGTGCACCACATTCCATAGGCAGGAGGCTACAAGGCATAATTGTATGGTTACTCTTCCTTCTTCTTCAGTCGTACTGTAAAGCTATGTCGTATAGGGTTGAGTCCCTAAGTTTACCTTATTCTGCTTATCTATAGAGAAATGTCGGACACGTGACAGACTACGATTGACCGAAAATTAGATGCCACGATAATAGAGGGCACTAGCAGGGTGCCCCAGTCACAGCCAACCCGATCTAAGGGAAATAGGGAGACTTCATCTCGATCTCCTCAGCAGTCTCCGCCACGCTAAGAGTCTTCCATGGGAGCGAATGTATCAGAACCACTACCAGTGGCTCCTATACCCTTACCATCAGATCAAGAGGTTAGGAGAGCTGTCTACATGTTAGCCAAGATGATGGCCGATCAGCGCCAGCCTACGGTACAGTGGTTGTTGAGTCTTCAGGAGGACCTGGGAGTTCAAGGGTATGGGAGTTTCTTTCCCTGAGTCCCCCGCAGTTTACAGGGACGGATCGAGAAGAGGACCCTCAGGACTTCCTGGACTAGTTGCAGCGGAATATTCAGGGTGATGCATGCTACACCTGTGGAGTCAGTTGAGTTTATTTCGACTACAGGAAATAACAGTGTTATGGTACGAGAGCTGGTAGAGGTCCCGAGGTAGAGACGCTCCCCCTCCGTTTTGGCCTAGTTTCTTAGAGGCCTTCTTGGATCACTACTTGCCCGGGAAATTCGGTAGGCCTGGGTCGATCAGTTTTTGCACCTAAAGCAGGGTTTAATGAGTGTTCGAGAATATGCTATGAGATTTTATTCCTTAGCCAGATATGCACCATCTCTTGTAGACACTATGCCAGCCAAAGTGCATCGGTTTATTATGGGGTTTCTTCCAGAGTACGTGAAAACCCTTGTCACAACTACTCTTCGGGAGGATACAGACATTGCCCGCATTTGGGCTTTTGCTAAGAATATTGAGGGGATCAGGCAGCAACAACGGGAGATAGAAAGAGCAAGTCAGGAGTATCACCGTAGGGCCAGACCCAATGACATGCAGGTAGAATTTCAAGGCGGACCTAGGCCACGAATATCAGGAAGGCCACCCAGACCCCCGCCTTCATAGTAGCAGCAGGGTGGCAGGTTAGACCACCGAGGGCAGTCAGGGCCCGGTGAGAGCTCACGAGCATCAGGTTCTTAGCAATAGATTGGGTCAGATCAAAGTAGGCCAACCGTGCCACGTTGTGCTATTTGCAGTCAATGACATCTTAGGACATGCAGGTATGGTTCTACTTCCTGTTACACTTGTGGACAAGAAGGTCACATGATGAGGGATTGTCCAGCTAGAGGTCAGAGTGATTGGGACCGATAGGATAGATCTTCAATAGGGTCACGTGCCCCAGCACCTTCAGCAGGGCGCATGCCCTCAGTTTCATCCGGCAGAGGCTGAGGCAGGTCAGGGGCATCTAGTTCAGGCAGCGGTCTAGACCGCACTTATACTTTACCAACGACAGGAGTCAGATTTGTTGCTGGATGTTGTGACAGATATGCTGGACAATTGCTCTCACCTAGTTTATGTTTTGATAGACCCAGGTTCTACTTTGCCCTATGTTACCCTATTAGTGGCCCGGAAGTTCGGTATAACTCCAGAATTTCTCCAACTACCCTTTTCAGTATCTATACCCATCGGTGATTCTATCATAGCAAAAAAGGTCTACCGGGGATTTGTAGTAGAGGTTGTCAGTCGCTAGAGTTTAGCAGATTTAGTGGAACTAAAAATGATTGACTTTGATACAATTATGGGTATGGACTGGCTAGCGTCTTGTTATGCCAACATAGAGTGCTGGACCAAGACAGTCACATTCCACTTTCCAGGGGAGGTAGTGCGAGAGTGGAAGGGTAGTGTAGCTATGCCAAAAGGTAGGTTCATATCCTATCTTCGGGTGAGAAAATTAATAGCAAAGGGTTGTATATATCATATTGTCAGAGTTCAGGATATGAAAGCAGAATCCCCGACTCTTCATTCCATTCCGGTGGTCAATGAATTTCAAGACGTGTTTTTAGATAAACTTCCTGGCATTCCCCCAGAACGGGAAATCGATTTCTCTATCGACTTGTTACCAGGTACTCATCCTATATCCATCCCTCCGTACCGAATGGCTCCAGTTGAATTTCGAGAATTGAAGGAGCAGTTGAAAGATCTGTTAGATAAGGGCTTCATCAAGCCAAGTACATCACAGTGGGGTGCGCCAGTTTTGTTTGTGAGAAAAAAAGGTGGCTCTCTCCGCATGTGCATAGACTACCAACAGTTAAATAAAGTTATCATTAAGAATAAATACCCGCTTCCCAGGATAGATGACCTGTTTGATTAATTACAATGGGCAAAATATTTCTCTAAGATTGACTTAAGGTCACAGTATCACCAGGTACGGGTTTGGGAGAAAGATATCCCGAAGACAGCTTTCAGGACCAAGTATGGTCATTTTGAATTCCTAGTCATTCCTTCGGATTGAAGAATGCTCCAGCAGTGTTCATGGATCTGGTGAATAGCATATTCAGGCCGTATTTAGATCTGTTTGTAATAGTATTTATTGATGACATCCTGGTGTACTCCCATTTAGAAGCATAACACAGAAATCATTTGCGTACGGTACTTCAGACTCTCAGAGATCATCAATTGTATGCAAAATTTTCTAAATGTGAGTTCTGGTTGAATTTTGTGGCTTTTTTGGTCCATATTGTATCAAAGGCCGGTGTTCGACTTGATTCGCAGAAAATTGAGGCGGTAAAGACATGTTCTAGACCTACAACGCCAACGGAAGTTCGCAGTTTCCTGGGATTAGCCGGGTATTATCGGAGGTTTGTGGAAGGATTTTTGACCCTGTTAGCGCCCTTGACTAAATTGACTCAAAAAGAAGCCAAATTCCAGTGGACTGAGGCATGCAAGTGGAGTTTTTAGGAGCTGAAGAACAAATTAACGTCGGCACTGGTGCTAGCCTTGCCAGAAGGTTCATAGGGTTATGCTATATATTGTGACGCTTCAGGCATAGGCTTAGGATGCTTCCTAATGCAGCATGGTAAGGTAATTGCTTATGCTTTGAGGCAACTTAGGAAGCATGTAAAGAACTATCCCACTCATGACCTGAAATTAGCTACAGTAGTTCACGCCTTGAAAATCTAGAGACATTACCTATATGGGGTGCACATGGATATTTTTACTGATCATAAGAGCCTCCAATACATCTACACACAAAAGGAATTGAATTTACGGTAGCATCGTTGGTTATAGTTGTTGAAGGACTATGACGTGAATATTTTATATCACCCAGGGAAAGCCAATATTGTAGCAGATGCACTTAGCCACAAATCTATGGGAAGCTTGGCACATATAAGGCTAGAATAGCGGGAATGGATCAAGAATTGCACTAGTTAGCCAGGTTAGCCATCCATATTGTGGACTCAAAGGGGCTGTGATTCAGAATATCATAGTATCATCCTTGGTGGTGAAAGTGAAAGAGAGGAAGTATGAAGACCCTAACCTAGTACATCTCAGAGATAAGTTTCAACTAGGCGAGTTAGCAACATTTAAGGGCCACCTCTGTGTTTCAGATGTGGTAGGACTTCGCCAGCAGATCATGGAAGAGGTACATTATTCCCATTATTCTTTTCACCCAGGTTCAACAAAGATGTATCATGACATAAAATAAATATATTGGTGGCCGGGAATGAAAAAGGGTGTAGCAGAATTTGTAGCACAATGTCCTAACTGTCAGTAGGAAAAGGCCGAACATCAGAAACTCGACGGATTAACTCAGGATATAGCAGTGCCTATGTTGAAATGGGAAGCGATTAACATGGACTTCTTGATAGGGTTACCCTGTACTAGGAGAAAATTTGATTCTATTTGGGTCATTGTTGACAGGTTAACAAAGTCAGCTCATTTCTTACTAGTCAGGACTACCTCTCCACCGAGGACTATTCTGAGTTGTATATAAAGAAATAGTCTGACTGCATGGTGTCCCCGCCTCTATTATTTCTGATAGGGGAGCACAGTTTACAGCTAGATTCTGGCAATCATTTTAGAAAGGATTGGGACAGGTTAATCTAAGTACAACATTCCATCCTCAAACAGACGGTCAGGAAGAACGCACGATTCAGACGCTCGAAGATATGTTGCAGGCATGTGTGTTATATTTCTGAGGAAGTTGGGAAGAACATTTACTCCTTATCGAATTTGCATTCAATAACAGTTATCATTCTACAATTCAGATGGCGCCTTATGGGGCCTTGTACGGGCAAAAATGCAGGTCCCCTATCGAGTGGTTTGAGGTAGGGGATTCAGGGTTAGTTGGACTTGATATGATCCACCAGTCAGAAGAGAAGGTAAAAGTTATCACAGAGCGCTTGTTAATAGCCCAGAGTCGCCAGAAGTCTTATTCCGATGTATGACGTAGAAATTTGGAATTTGAGATTAACGATTGGTTGTTTCTTAAGATTTCATCCATGAAGGGCGTGATGAGGTTTGGTAAGAAGGGAAATCTTAGCCCCAAATTTATTGGCCCGTATCGGATCCTCCGAAGAATAGGCTGAGTGGCATATGAGCTAGAACTGCCTCCAGAGCTAGAATCTATCCACCCAGTCTTTCACGTGTCGATGTTGTGGAAGTGTATAGGAGATCCATCCTGAGTGGTGCTAGTTGAGGACGTTCAGGTCATTGAGGAGCTAGCCTACGGAGAAGTTCCAGTTGCCGTACTAGATCGGCAGATTCGCAGGTTAAGAGCTAAAGATGTAGCCTCTATTAAGGTATTATTGAGGAACATGAATAAAGAAGAGATGACCTGGGAAGTCGAGGATGACATGAGGTCTAGATATCCTCACTTGTTCCAAGATTGATCCAAATTATGCAGTTAAAGGGGAGTTGTCATTCAGTTATTATTTTACTACTTGTATTATCAGTACTGTTAGGTAGCGACCTCTTTGTGATGAATAACTGTTTAAGCATCCTGCGAGGTGCCTATGTTGGGATTTTCTGTGTTTCAGGTTTTCAGGTAGTCCATATTACAGGAAAAACTCTATCGAAACTTTTCTAAATCTCTAAGAAGGTTAACTTTGTTAAACCTAAGGATGACATTAGAGGACGAATGTTCCTAAAGGGAGATGATGTTACACCCCGTAAAATGTCAATGATTAGTAAGCGTATGCATGGACTTGTGATGAGTAAGAAGAGCTTAACGCATATGGAAAAAGTCTCTAAAGTAGAGTCGGGCAAGACTAGGCCGCGAAGAGCCAGCGCAGTGCGCCAGGCCCATTGACGCAAGGAGGGGCAGGACGCGGGGCTACCTTGGCGCTATGGAGGTGCCCCCCCTCCCCGCCACCGCCCTAAGAATATATAAGTACTTCCCTCTCATTTGAATCATTTCACAAATGATGCTCACGACCAGGGACTAAGGGAACACGCAAATTTCAATCATTTTTCATCTGATTATCTATCAAACGCCTTCCAATCTCAAATTAACTTCGGGTAACGAGTTCCAAGCCTACGGTAAGAATTACAATGGAGTTATTTATCAGAAATTTGCTCGGCAAACCGGAACTCCACCGAGTAAAGGTTGTCAGAATTGCTCCAAATTGATTCCTACTCGGTCACCGGCATTAGGTAAGCATTTCTCCCTTCTGAACTCTAGTTATTATAGATTTTTGGACGAATTATTCAAATTTGGGTTATAGTAAATTCTATTATCAAAAGTTATCAATATTTATCGAGTTTAGTATTGAAACTAGTTCTATTCTCTCAGCATAAAGGTTACAGTTGAAAAGAATCACCGATTGCAAGTAAAACCTCGCCAGTTAAATCAGAAATAAGCATTCGAGGTATGTTAAGGCAAATCCTTTCAGCAAGTTGTTCCTGTCATGTCATAATACGATCTAGACTCTTGTAAGAATGCCAGAAGAATGATTATTGTGGTTAGCTGTTGTTAGTAGTCTGAGATTAGTGTTGCCTGTTCAGATTGGGATTGACCCTACCCTGTATAACCTTTCATGACCAACCCCAGGGTTACTAGCTGTGTTGTCGCCTGTAGAGTCTATATGACGTTGCTCCAAGGAGCGATATGCCATCCCAAGGGACGATGCAGAGGCCCAAGGGCTATATTACAGTCCATTTCATGGCTAGACTATTATTTATATGTCGTATCAGCATCACTGACCCTCATCAAGCCTGGTGCCCAGGGTGCAGTTATCAGGAGTCCACCGAACTCAGACACAACTACAGATCAGGAGCCGAGAAGGCTCAGTTGTAGACCTAGGGGACCCGTAGGACGGCTATAGTTACCTATTGACTTATTTTGACCTTGTTAGGGGTATATAGAATGTACTCGTCAGGGCTTATGGGGGCTCCGAGTGGGTTATTCTGTGTTGGTTGTATCTTCCGAGCTTATGGGGGTCAAGTAAGGTTCTTGTTTGCACTATTTATCATTAATTGTACAACAGGTTGTAAGGTTATATCAAGTTAACTCTCTACCCCTCCTATTGAATTGTTTCAGTTCTATTATCAGTATTTCTCAGTCGTTTTCATTTGCTGCCTTACATATTCGGTATATATTGTACTGACACCCATCTTTGGGGTGCTTCCTTACTTGCCTACAGGTACGGTTAGACACAGCTCAGGACCTCCCTAGTCATCAACTGAGTCAGCAGACTCCTTTTGCCTCGGAGTTGTTAGTTAGAAGGTTTGTTCTTTTGTTGTACAGTTTATGGGTAGGTGGGGCCCCTGTCCTGACCATTATTTCACTCTTAGAGGCTTGCAGGCTACAGATTTCTAGTATTATTTTTGTTATTGGCCGTGTGGGGCCTATGTATGTTTTTCTTTGCATGATGGTCGTGTGGGGCCTAGTATAGTTATTAGTTAGCAGCCTTGTCGGCTATAGTATAGTTTTGTTTATTGGTTTTCATTATGATATAACTAGACAGCATGGTGGTCTTGTCGGCCCGCATAGGATCCCTTGGTACTGCTTGTTGTTGGTTAGCTATTTTTCTTTTACAGGTAGCTATGCGGCCTTGTTGGCCGGGGGCTGTGTTTACAGCCAAGATATAGTTCGTCATTTTCTTTATTTGAAGAGTAGGCGTGCACCAGAGGTGCATAAACCCAGTCAAGTCAGTTCAGATCCCAGTAGGGCACCAGGTGTCAGTCATGCCTCCCAAGGTAGGGCGTGACAAATGAGTATCTTAATACAAATTAAATTAATACACTAATATAAAATTTAAGTGATAAATAACTCTAACACACAAACTTATTTATTAAACATAAAAAATATTTTTTTTAATTCAAAAGGAGGAAGTAAGTTATATATTTTAAGCTATTTTTAAGTGATACTAAGTGTTTAAGGAAATATTAACTTATTTATTAAACACGCAGATAATTAACAGGACAGGGACATTATTAATTAAAAGAGCCAAGATATTCAGACAAGCAAGGAGAAAGAGATTTGAGAAGATAAAAGAAACATCATAAACTAGCTGCTAACTCACAACATATAAATCTTAGTTACCCCAAACAAAAATAAAAGAAGGAAAAGAAAGATTATAATTTATAAATACTTTTATAACAATTTAAACGCTTTTCAGATATTAGACAAACTTAAAAAGAGTTAAAAGTCTAAAAAATATTTGTTGTTTTATAGGGATGGCCACACGATATTATGAATCATGGCCTTCAACCCTAACAACAAGTTAATTGAAGGTCGGTGTTAAGTTGAAAATATAAAAAATATATTTTAAAAGATTAAATAAAGATTTGGAAACAAATAAATATTTACATCTAAATACACATAATCACTTTTGAAACCTTTGGTTGGTGTTACTTCTGAGGAACGGGTCGGCTTAGTTTAAGAAGTTGCGGAATTAGACCTCATAATTTCTTTTACTTTCTCAATAACTATATGTTAAGGGATAATGTTTATATAATTAATAAAAAATAAAATAAAAGGCTCCCAATTCAAGTATGAAAATAAAAATATGAACAATTATTTTGATAAAGAAATAAATTAAAAGAAATGCCAGCTTATAGAAAATTATAAAAATTTACACAATTAGAACATAATTCTCATGTCCCTTTAACATCCCCTTTTTCATTATATAAGAGTATTTATTGAAACAAATAAGCTAAAATAAATATAAAGGATAAAAATAAGTGAAAATAAAAGTGGCTCTCTTAACCCCTTCAGATCTAACCCGGGCGACTCTTCAAAATCTCGAACACATGGCATGAGTACCTGTTCAGAATACTGGCACACATATATGTATACATATTTCTTTAAAAAAATAATACAAAAAAATGAATGTGAATAAGTCCTAAAAGAAATTTAGACTTTGAACATGAAAGATCCTGAAGCCAAAAGACAACTTAATGTAAATATTTCAAACAAAAAATAAAATACATATGAATAAAGACCTTATACAGTGACAATTAAAAGCAAAATTTAACATACAACAGATATTAGCATGTAAGAATGAAATTCGCGAAGTTAAATAAACTAACCAGTCAAGAAACAAAATTAAATACTGGGGAATTCCAAAGTGATTGATTAGAAATTGGCAGTATTCGAGTGTTAAAAAAAAAGAGAAAGAGGAATTATATTTTCTAAAGAATAAGTGATGTCTCTATGTTATATTGCTAAAGGAATAATAATGTTCTTGTCTAGAGAAAGAAGAGGAGAGCATGCCTATATAGTCAAACTAGTAAGAGGGGTTAAAGAAAGGGGAGATATTCAGCACAATCAATCAAGACAAATTAAGAAAGGAGACAATCAATTATAGGGATCCTTTCCTTAATTGACAAATAAAATCAATTAAGTGTAAGAAAATCATATGCCAAATCAATTAAGGAGAGGGGGAAATTAGTCACACAATACAGGATACGATTTTCCATAAAAATCAAATTTTATAAGTTGTTCACACAATTATAGGTATTTAATTAAGCAAGAAAAAATTTATAGTTACAATAAATACCATATGATATGTTCTCAATTCAAACAAGGAAAGAAATAAATATGCAGAGATAGTTTACAAAGACAAGCAAACCATAATTTACCAGAAATTAACTACACTATAATTAAATGGAAGAAAACTAATGAAAAATTCTCATCCCAAAGTTGTATCAATTAAACAAATATGAAAGGAAGGGAAACATAATCTATGAGACTCCTTAGGATAAATCGACGATCATTTTTCTCAAAAATAGATTCTTGATACTCGAAGGGATGTTTAATACCACTTCTTATTTAACAAACAATTTATATTAAGAATAATATTCATTATACTTGAAACTTGTTAGGAACCAGTAGATGAATAAAAGTAGGCAACATTAATCCAAAGACTTTGGACATTCAAGTAACACAAAGGTTGACATTAACGATGTATGGTAAAGCCGAAGCACACAAAAAATGATGATTTGAGATCTTTAAAACGTTAACGTTGGCAAGAAAAATTCGGAAATACTCAACCAACAATAATCGAGGTAGTTCAGTCAAATTCATCAGAAAATAAAAATTATTTTGAGCAAAAAAAATAAAAAATGAGAATGGCGTGAGAGAGGGGTGAGATGTGAACAACGACTGTATTAATATTCATGGAGGCTGGAGGATAGTGAGAGCAGGCGGCGTTGCGAGGTTGGAGGCTGTCGGAATAAAGAAGAGAAGGAAGCGGTGAGGGTAAATGGGAAGACGGAGAGGGGAGAAGTCCGGCGGTGCTTGGTGGTTGCTGCTCGTCGATTTTAGGTGAGTGGGAAGAAGAGAAGAAGAGAGGAAGGCGGGACTGGATCGCGACATCTGAGCGAGAGGCAGAGAGGTAGAAGGTAGCGCCACCGGTTTGGTGGTGCTGACTTCGCCGGAACAGTGAGGCGACGAAGGGTGTTGCGGCGCTGTGGTGTGAAAAAATGAGGGTAGGGTTTAGGTTTGGGGTGTAAAAGGAATATGGAAAGTGGGAGGATTAATTGTAGTCATAGGATCTGATAGGATGAACGACTAAGATTAACTTTAAGTGGATGGGTCAGATTCGGATTATTAAAATAGGTCGTGGATAATTAAATTGGGTTGGATTCAATTGTTGGCTAAAATTGAATTTAAATAATAGCCATAATTGATCAAAAAGGGCTAAAATTGACACAAATTAAATAGAAAATTTCTAGGTTTTAAATAAATTAG
>JACEIK010013442.1:0-26099 GCA_018107945.1 Datura stramonium
CTTAAGTTAATTAATATTGTAGTTCAGTCCCTGTGGGATCGATACTTGGCTTGAAATAAGCCACTTTACTACTTGTTTGACCATGTGCACTTGCGTGTAGTTTTCACAGCGAACACTCAGCACAGCCTTTCATCCGCAGACGGATGGCCAAACGGAACAAACAATCCAGACTCTCGAGGACATGTTGAGAACATGTTTGATGGACTACAAAGGTAGTTGGGATGATCACTTGCCCCTAATCGAGTTTGCTTATAATAACAGCTATCACTCTACCATTCAGATGGCACCGTTCGAGGCTCTTTATGGGCAGAGGTGTAGGTTGCCCATCGGATGGTTTGAGGTTGGTGAGGCAGCTATGATAGGGCTAGATTCAGTTCATGAGGCTATGGTGAAGGTTTAGTTGATAAGGGATAGGCTAAATACTGCTTAGAGTAGTCAAAAGTCATATGCTAATGTGAGGAGGAGAGAGTTGGAGTTCGAGGTGGACGATTGGGTATTTCTGAAGGTATCTCCCATGAAGGGAGTCATGCGGATTGGGAAGAAAGGAAAACTCAGTCCCCATTATGTTGGTCCCTACCAGATTATGAGAAGAGTTGGTAAGGTAGCATATGAGTTGGACTTGTCCTCAGAGGTATCTCCCGTGCATCCTGTCTTTCATGTATTTCTCTTGAAAAAGTGCTTGGGGGCCCAACTCTTGTTGTCCCGGTGGAGAGTATGGGTGTGAGAGATAGCCTCAGCTATGAGGAAATACCAGTTTAAATATTGGATCATCAGGTTCAGAAGCTAAGGAATAAGAAATTAGTTTCAGTAAAGGCGTTTTTTGAGAAATCAGCATGTTGAGGGGGCTACGTGGGAAGCCGAAGTAGTTATGATGGCTAAATACCCTTACCTGTTCCTTATCGGCTCAGTTTCAGTTTGAGGTATCAGTTGTTTCCCTAATACTATAATTAGTTTCCATTTTCAGTTCATGTGCGCAAGTTTGTTTTATGTTAGGGTAAATGTATGTGATGCCTGAATTCAGTTCAATTATGTAGTTCTTTTTGGAAGTAGACATTTCGTTAGTTTTCAGCTTAAATGATCAATATTTGCATAAAATGATTGTATGTTTCTGCTTTTTTTGTGTGTTTCTAACATTCGAGGATGAATGTTCCCAAGGGGGAGATATTATTATACCTCGGAAGACCCAAAGATCGGACCCGGGAGTTGAGACGGGGAAAAAGTGGGAATTGTTGTTGTAGCCTCAGGAAAAGTCATCTCATGACTCGTGAGGACAGCCCACGAATCGTCAGGTGACTCATGGGGAAAGCCTGAGTTATCGAGAGGAGTACTGGATGAGTTGGGAAAAGGAAAGATGGGCAGTGTACCTGACGGGAGTCCCCACGAGTCATTGTCAGCCTTAACGATTCGTGGGGTGAGTCATTAGCGGGCTTGGAGTCCAAAGTTTGGAAATGAGACAGTGTACTTAATGACTGGTGACCACAAGTCGTGGTCACCCTTGACGAGTCGTGAAGTGACCCGTTACGAGCCCAGGAGAATAAATGATATAGTGTACTTGACGAGTAGAGTGATGAGTCGTGCCTCCAGCAACGAGTCGTCAGGTCATCCATTAGGACCACCTAGCAATTAATTTTCTGCGAATTTGTAAGTGCCTTTTCGTAATTCCTAAGTTCTTAAAGCCTAAACTACGCCATTTTATCCTATGAAAGGTGGGGTTTAGAGGGGAAAACTATCCTAAGTCTTCATTCATGCATACAAGAGAATAGAAGAGTGATAGAGGGGTGATTCAAGGAATTCTTCTTCAATTCCTATTGGGCATTCAAGGGAGAGTAATATTCAGCGATTTTCAGTTATGTAAGGTTACAAATGGGTGTTTCCGTTCACACCCATGCCCATTCTCTACGAATTTATAAAAATCTATTGAAAATTTATTGGGGTTTTGAAATCGATTTTTGTGAATAATCTAATGATTTGCTAATGGGCTTTTATGATTTATGAATCTCATCATATTCTTTGGATTTTGACCAGGTTGTACAATTTATTGTACTTATAAAATTATCGATTTCGGTTTCTATTCAATTAAGCCTACTTATGCATGATATATAATGAATCGATTTATGATCCTCTCTTCAATTGTTGATATTTACGAACCCAACATGATTTATGATTTGAAATATAAAATTATCCAAATGACCAACATGATTTGATGATTTACAAGTTATATTCATGATTTCAAGTATGAATGGGCTTTATGATTTATGCACTATTGATGATGAAAAATATGTTTTAAAGGTATCCAATGTTTATAAGCATGGTTTCGAAGGAATTAAGCGTTTTAAAGCATGATAGAGTATTGGGGAATGCCCACATGATGAAGAATGATTACGGTTTATTAATCGAGTTCATGATTTATTGATTTATGATATTGGCCAATCAAAGGGCCTTTATTCTTGGCTAATCATGTTTTAATGGGAATCCATGAATGATGACTATTATATTTTTTAGCCAATGAATCTTAATGCATGATGTTATTGATTTATGTATGAGTCTATATGCATATTTTTGGGAGTCGTGTCTAGCATCGAGCAGCCCGGCGTTCAAAGGACTACGCCGGTGTCTCATAACCACGTGCCACCATGGGTTTATAATGATACATTACAAAGATGATGATCCCCTCTTTTTCGTGATATCACATAATGCATGTCCCTCGGCTGGCAAGCCAGGGGCGACTCTGCCCACTTAAGTGAGATAGTTAGGGCATCATGAAAGGCTCTACCATGATGGTATTGGTTATGACGAGTCCTCCCATTTTTCCACATTTTTTATGCTTTGTAATGTTTCGATATTGGCTCAAGTAATGATTTGATAAAGTTTCTTTATGATTATGATAATGAATGGTTTATAAGTGATTTGAAAACCTTGAGCCTTATGTTATGATACGATGTTTATGATTAAAGCATGATGTACCACTCTTATGATGATTTTATAAGTTTCATGTCCATTTTACTTACCTTGCATACTCGGTACATTTCACGTACGGACCGCATACTTTCTATGTTGTATCATTTCATGATATAAGACTCGGCTCTCAGGCTCATCCTCATATCTAGATCATCTAAGAGTTTGTCTTCATCTTATTGGTGAGTCCTCATGTTTCGAGGGCCGTTTGACAGATGATATATTATATTATGTTTCAGTATTTTTTCGGGTTAATTGGGGGTGTTGTCCCATCAACCCATCGTACGTAGCAGAGGCTTTCAAACAGTATGTAGTACTCAGCTAGCGTGTATATCAAGTGACTCCCTATGTTATGTTATGATATGATATGATTACGTTTCCGCTATGCTCTATGTCTAAATCTTCTTCTTAAGGTGATTGAAGTTAGATGTATGTTTATGCCATGGGTCGACTTGGGGCCTCTCGTGGTTCCTTGTCCCATGTTACGATCTGGGTCTACGTTCAGTTCGTGACATTAGAAAGATGAATAAGATCAAGGGAAAAGCTCTCACTTCTCTCTATCTTTTTCTCTCTCTGAAATTCAATTCGAAAACAATACAATGGAATGGAATATTCAATTCTTTACAAAAGATGTACAAAAATAGGGTAAGGCTTCTCCTCTTTTCTTGTGCATGTATGCCCATTTTATCTTGAGAAGCATCCAAAATGTCCTTGTGCCAAAGATGGATGAATTTACCCCTTTCAACACGGTCTCACTTGTGTGACACCTGCACTTCCCAGGTGCCCATCTACGAGGCATAAGTCGCTCGCAACTCTGGGCCAAAGAATCCTGACATGGTTTTGCTTTTGCACCTGCATTTCTTAAGTTCTTACCTACATTTTTCGGGTGCAAGTTCAGACTTATACCAGTGTGTTCCTTTGTTTGGCCTGTGTTTTGCAGATGTCGTCTTGGAAGCGCAGATCCTCTTTTTCTCTACCAAGCTTTTTCTTCAATTACTTTGTTTTATCTATTTAAATTGAATACCTACAAAAACCAAAGAGAAAGGGCATAAAACGTTCTTAAATGACTTAAATACCAAGCAAAAGCTCATGTTTAAATACCTAATGAGTTAGTACATTACCAACTTATCAGGCAGTGGTCAAGTGACCACTGCAGTGAGGCCCAATCCAGTGAGCCGGTCGGTCAGCACCCTGAGTAGATTTAATTTTTGAATGAGTAATGCCTTTTGAAATGGTGTTATGAACTAATCGCATGTTGTTGTTATATATATATATGTGTGTGTGTGTGTGTGTGTGTGTGTGTGTGTGTGTGTGTGTGTGTGTTCTTATTAAGGGTGGGACAATGATGCCTATCATTATTGTGTCTCGTACTGACGTTACTCCTGCACTTCTTTTCTGAGTGCATAATCAAGATCCTGGAAGTTCATCTCGACCTCACCTTTAACATCAGTAGGCTATTTGAAAGGTGAACAACATAGGATGTGCTGTTCTACTGTTCTTCCGAAGATGTATCTCGGCTTGACATTTGCAATTTTAATTATTTTAGTTTAAATTAATGCTAGACATGTGAATAGACATCTAAAGTGAAATGAAAATTAGATTCTGGGAATACATTGTAGGAGTTGGTTTTGTTTAATTCTTTCCAGTTATATTAATTATTTTTTTTATTTTCGAAAGTGTTATTCTCAATCCGAGTGTTAGGGGTTTTTGGGGTAATAGTTGGGATTGATAGTGTGGGTGTCAATCACGGACAATTAGGTCATAATAAAGTTCGTATCAGAGCCCTAGGTTCGTTGATCTCATTGCACTAAGATGGGTCTAATCAAGTCTCGTGGATCGAAGCGAAGACATTTGTAACTTATCTTCAGAGGCTACAGGACTTAAGGAAAACTCCCTTCTTCTTTCCTTGTTGTGCGATTACTTGACTCCAATTGGTATCGAAATTGGTATCTAACAACTCCTCCTTATTTCTCTCGCAAATGGTAAGAACACATGTAGGCAGAAACAGAGAGGGAGCACCCGAGCCAGCAACAGCAGCCGCAGTTCACGACAAAAGATGAGGTAGAGGTCGCTGGTGGAGGCCTACCACTGTTAGAGGAAGGGCCCACACTCCTACTCCGGTTCTAAAGAGGTCAAATGTCCTGCACTACCAGCAGTCCAAGAAAGAGTGGTTCTGGAGGTGGAGGTTCCTACCCAGGGAAAGGTTGCAACCACTCCAGCACCTCCGAGGTCCTGGCTCAGGTTCTTAACCTTCTGAGTGGCCTCTTGGGTAATGGGGCAGCAACAGCAACTCCTATAGGGAAGTAGTCGGGGAATACAACATGCAGTTTCTATGGCTCCTTCGTATTGATGATATATCAGAGGTCGTGATGTTTCTAAGGCCAGTAATGACTGGGAAGGAACATGACCTATTTTGGAGGTTCACTAAGATGAAGCCTCCTACCTTCTACGGTACTAAGGTGGAGGACACCTACGAATGTATAATTGACTATCATGAGAGGCTCCACAAAATGGGGGTAATGGAGAAGTATGGGGTGGAGTTTATCACCTTCCAGCTGATGAGTGATAATAAGCTCTAGTGGAGGGATTTTTTGGACTGTAGACTAGCAGGGTCACCACTATTGACCTGGACCCAATTCTACTCCACTTTTCTGGAGAAGTATGTACCCCGTACCTGAGAGATAGAAGGCGGGATGAGTTCACCACCATCAAGTAGTGGAGCTCTTTAATCACAGTATACAAGGCTTGATTCCACTCCCTATCTAGGTATGCTCTGCCCTTACTGCCCACAGAGGAAGAGAGGATCAGGTGATTTGTTAAAGGCCTGAATATGGGGCTTCAACTATCAGCCCTTTAAATGGTCTCTGCATGTAATACCTTTTAGGAGGTAGTGGAGTATGTGAAGAATGTTGAGGGGGTGAAACGGGATGGTTCCATGAAGAGTGCCAAGAAGAAGGCCTGGAAGGTTGGTTCTTATAATGGCTCTTTTCCCAGGACTCTAGTACCTCAGGGCTACTCAGGACGCCCTGTTCAATCAGCCATACATGTTTCAGTTGAGGGTCCCTGGGACCACTCCACAACCAAAAGGTATAGTCGGAGGAAACTAGATGATTCATACTTTAGGGCTCATCCTATTACTTTGGTTCTAACTCGGAGATCGGTGATTGAGAAGGTGTGTCATGAGTGCGGAGAGTATGGCCACATTCGCATATGGTGTCCCATATTTATACAGGGTGGGCAAATTGTTCCGCACTCAGCTCCTCGAGCTCTGGCCCCTGCTAGGAGAGGAGGGAGTGCGTTCAGCAGGGATTGCCCCCAATTAAGAAGGGGCAGTCAGCCAGTTGTTAGAGGTGGAACCCGGATTGGTAGAGGAGGTGCTCAGACCGAAAGGGGTGGTATTTAGTCTAGTAGAGGGATAGCACAGCCTAACAGAGGCAGTTCTCAGGTGGGTAATCAGGCTCATTTCTATGCATTCCCGGGTAGGCCTGAGGTAGAGGCTTCCAACACTATTATCACAGGTATAATTTTTATGTCCAACAAAATGGCTATGGCTTTGTTTGATCTGGGTTCTATGTTTCCTATATGTCTACTTAATTTTCTTTGGGATTGGATCTTTCTTGTTATGTACTTGATACTTCTATCCATGTGTCTACTCCTATTGGGAATTTTGTGGTAGTGGATAGGATCTATTGTGATTGCATCATTGACTTTATGGGGTTTGATACTCCGGTAGATTTAGTAATCTTAGACATGGTAGATTTTGATGTGATTCTAGGGAGTCCTAGATTTCCATGCTAAGATCATCAATATATCAAGTCCAGGGTCGTCCAAGTTGGAGTGGAAAGGGAATTGTAGCCCTGCTCCTAAGAAATTCATCTCTTATATTCGTGCCCGTAAATTGATAGAGCGAGGGTGTTTAGCATATCTAGCTCATATTTGGGATACCAGTTCTGAGGGTCCTTTCATAGAGTCGATACGGGTAGTTTGTGAATTATTAGAGGTATTTCCCGTGGATCTTCCTGGCATGCCACGGACTGCGATGTTGATTTTTCTATAAATTTAGAGCTAGAGACTCGATCCATTTCTATTCCGTCGTACAAAATGGCACTAGTTGAGTTGAGAGAACTCAAGGATAAGTTGCAAGAATTAATTAGTACGGGGTTTATAAGGCCGAATGTCTCTCTATAAGGTGCCTCGATCTTGTTTGTGAAAAAGGATGGTAGTATGCATATGTGCATTGATTACCACTAGCCAGAAAAAATATCCTCTCCCTCGAATAGATAACTTGTTTGATCAGTTACAGGGAGCAGCAGTGTTCTCCAAGATTGACCTGAGGTTGGCCAATCATCAGCTAAAGATTCGTGCTGAGGATATTACCAAGATGGCTTTTCAGACCAGGTATGGACATTATGAGTTCCTAGTCATGTCCTTTGGACTCACTAACGCTCCAGAAGCATTAGTGAGCTTGATGAATGGTATATTCAAACCTTATCTAAATTAATTTGTAATCATGTTCATTGATGATATCTTGGTATACTCTAATACTAAACAGGAGCATGAGAATCATCTGAGGATTGTGTTGGGGCTGCTGAAGGACAAACAGCGTACGCCAAGTTCACCAATGTGAATTTTAACTGGAGTCGATATCTTTTCTAGGGCATGTAGTCTACAAGGAGGGGATTAAGGTGGATCCACAAAAGGTGGAGGAAGTTCAAAACTGATTTAGACCTACTATGGTGACCGAGATTCGGAGTTTTATGGGGTTGGCCAATTACTATCGCCGGTTTGTGAAGGGAATTGCATCCATTGCCTCAGTATTGACAAGGTTGACTCAGAAGGATGTGCCCTTCCAATGGTCCAAGGAATGTGAAGAGAGATTTCAAAAGCTCAAAACCTTGCTACCCACAGCACCAATCCTAGCCTTACCAGTGTAAGGTAAGGATTTTGTAGTTATTGTGATGCCTCATGGTCTGGGTTAGGTGTTGCATTAATGCAGAAAGGATAGGTTATTGCTTATGCATCGAGATAGATGAAGGTGCATGAGAAAAATTACCCCACACATGACCTGGAGTTGGCAATAGTGGTGTTTCCCCTAAAAATCTAGAGGCATTACCTGTACGTGGCCCATTGCAAGGTATTCACAAACCATCGCAGCCTGCAATATGTGTCCTCCCAAAGAGATCTCAACCTGAGACAGAGGAGATGGATGGAGCTTCTTAAAGATTATTATATGAAGATCTTGTATCACCAGGGAAGGCAAACATGGTGGCTAATGCCTTGAGCCAGAAGGAAGTGAGTACGGATAGCTTTGCTTGTTTGGAAGCTACTCAGTGGCCGATGGCCGGAGAAGTCCAGATACTGGCAAACAACTTGACAAAACTTTTATTGAAGAAAATAGGTGGAATCTTAGCCAGCATGGATGCTAAGTCATCACTGCTAGAAGAGATAAAAGCTAGACAGTTTGAGGATGCAAAGCTCAGCAAGATTCGAGACAAGGTTCTGCAGAGGGAGGCTAAGGAAGCAATGCTAGATGATGAAGGGATCCTGAGGATAAAGGGACGTGTGTGTGTTCCCTGGGTTGACGAGCTAATTAAAACCATCCTGGAAGAAGCTCAAAACTCAAGGTAATCCATCCATCCTGGGGTTACTAAATCATACCATGACTTGAAGTGGCATTCTTTGTGGGGAAGGACGAAGAGGGACACTTTTTATTATGTTGCCCAGTGATTGAACTGTCAGCAGGTGAAGTACAAGCACCAGAAACCTAGGGGAGTATTTCAGTGGATGCCTATCCCAGAGTGGAAATGGGAGAGGATAGCAATGGACTTCATGGTTGGCCTTACAAAAACATTGGGAAAGTTTGACTCCATTAAAATAGACCATATCGAGGAACAATTAAAAGAGGGTTTTCACCTTCAATCATTTTGGGTCATTGTTAACAGACTGACTAAGTCTGCCCACTTCCTGCTGTCCAAGTAACTTACAATGCTGAGAGACTAGCCAAGCTATATGCGAAGGAGGTGATTCGGATGCATGGGTGCCAGTTTCGATCATGTTAGATAGGAGTACTCAGTTCACCTCTTGTTTCTGGAGGACTTTGTAGGCAAAATTAGGTACCAAATTAGATTTGAGTACAGCCATCCATCCACAGACAGATGGGCAGTCGAAAAGGACCACTCAATTGTTAGAGGACATGCTCCGGACCTGTGTGATAGATTTTTATGGCCATTGGGATAAATTCTTACCCTTGGCAGAGTTTTCTTGTGACAAAATTTATCATTCGAGCATTGTCATAGCACCATATGAAGCTTTGTATGGGAGGAAATGCAGGTCTCCAATTAGATGATACGACACATTTGAGGTGAGACCTTGGGGCACTAATTTTCTTAATGAGTCCCTGGAAAAGGTTCGGGTAATTCAAGAACATCTAGTAGCTACTCAAAATAGGAAAAAGCAGTATGCAGACAGGAAAGTGAGAGATATGGAGTTCATTGAGGGGGAGCAAGTGCTGCTCAAGGTATCTCGCATGAAGGGAATAATACGGTTTGGTAAACGAGGCACTGTTTGATATTCTCTGACATGTGGGGGAAGTGTCATATGAATTAGCACTGCCGCTAGGACTTTCCGTAATACATCCCACCTTCCATGTTTCCATGTTGAAGAAATACTGAGGAGATGGGTCGTACATAATCAAATGAAACTCGTGTTGCTGGATGAGAATTTATCTTACAAGGAAGAACCAGTGGAGATAGTAGATAAAGAGGTTTGAAATCTAAGATCGAAGGAGATTACAATAGTAAAGGTCCAGTGAAAGAATTGTCCCATAGAGGAAGACACTTGGGAGACCGAGGCTGACATGTGAATCAAATACCCTCAATTATTTGTGGAATCTGGTACGTTCTCTTCCTTGATTTAATAGGTCATTCGAGGATGAACAATATTTTAATTGGTATTTGATGTAACGACCTGTATGTCATTATGAGGGGAATAGATTTAGAACACCCTAACTAGACTTGGTGATAGATAGAGATGTGTTACAGAGGGAAATAGTGAAAAAACTTTGATGTTCGGGAGTGGGTTGAGAGTAGGATTGGGAGCTACTTGTTACGAGGGACCGCTGCAGGGGTGGGATTTCTATTGCAGTTAGACTTTCATGATGGTCAGAGTCTCGCTATAACGAACTTGGAGAATAACTGTAGGATTAGCTGCAGCAGTGTCCTAATCATCGTAGCGGACGATGGGAACCCGAAAGTGAATTTTTAAGTAGAATTTCAGGGGTTTTACCCCTTTATTCCAAAACAAACTGCGAGAACTCAGAGAGAATTCCCCAAGTACAGAACAGTTTTCTCTTCTCAAAGGTAAGAATCTTGGTCTATCTTCTTTGTTTTGATGTCGTAACCCCGTAGAATCAATAGGGGAACCTGTTATGGTGGAAATTCTAGGTTGAAAATCCCTAGAATGATGGAAATAAGGGAAATTGATTGGGTATTGAGATTTGATTGATTTCTAGGTCTGTAAGCATATAATTGTTGTTCCCTAGGGTGAATGGATGGTGCTAGTCCATCATTCCTAGAATTTGAGACCTAGAGAGTGGTGGAAGTAGAGAATTTAGCGTTAAACCTACTTGAAAGAGGGTTTGGGGAATAGAAACCCCATGAACCGAGTTCAATGATCATGGTGGGATTAGAGTGGGGTTGAATTCCCAAACCCTTGTTTTCCAAAATAGTTGGTTTATTCTTTGTTAATCTTTTGTTCGTTTGAACATTCAAAAGCGAGGAAAGGAAAGGCTCTAGCGGAGAGTAACTTGAGATTTTCATGCACTGGCAGAGATGAGATTATAGTTTATAAAGAGTTAGACTCTATATAATATCATGTATGTATGTGGAATGATAATATGTTTAATTGGTCCCCGGACATTATTTATTGTGATAATTTCTATATTAATTCAATCCTTGAAGTGAATTTGATATGATGATTTTACTGATGAGATGTATAACTGAAGTTTATGATGTTGTATGTGTTCAACAATTGTCGTAAGAGTGAATGATGAATGATTAGATAATCCAAGTTTAGTGAGGTAATATAAGATCTCCTAAGGTCATAATAATAGACTTATTGATAGTATATTTACTATAATATTGTAGGATCAGATAGTATGAATATCTTGAGATGAGTGGCACATGCACAGTCACGGGACTCGAACGAGAGGCCCCGAATAGGGACATGAGACAAAGAACTCACAGAGGGCAAGTCGACCCATGGCATAAGCATACATCTAAATCAATCAAGAAGTGAGTAACCATCAATACAATCATAGAGGAAGTCTGACTTAAATATAACATAAGAATATAAAATATGAAGCTCAATACATACATATATCTGAATAGCCTCTAAACATGACGAGTCGATGGGACAAGACCTAACAAGCTCAACAAGTGAAAACTGAAATACGCAAAGAAAAGATAGATAGTACGGTCTGGAAGATGAGGATATCACCAACAAGCGAGCGTTAACTCCATTAAGCTGTCTAAGAGCGGGGCTAAACCTGAGAGCGAGGTCCTGTATCATGAAATGATACAACATAGAAAGTATGCAGTCAGTATTTGGAATATAGGTTTGCAAGGTAAGTAAAACCGCTAAAGTAAGTAAAATCACTTTAAGACAATTCAGTAGTCAAAACATAAACATCATTGGCGAGTAGGGCTTGCATGAATTCTTTCTAAAATCATGATCTTTTCATAACATGACAATGCCAGCTTTATAACATCATACTGACTTGAATGACTCAAAGCTGAAATATGACATTTATAGAAAATTTGAACATTGAGTCAAACCTTGCTTCGAACATACGTGTATAAAATAATAACCATGAGTAATGAATATGCAATCTGAATCATATAGACAATGGGAGACTAGTCACTTAACCGACATACCACGATAGAGCTTACGTGGTCCCGACTATTACACTCAAGTGGGCAGAGCCGTCCAAAACCTTACCAGGGCTAAGGATGCTACCATGATATCGATATCAAGCTGAAGGCCCATTTGAGGAAGGGGAAGCTCTAAAGGGAGGGTCCCAAGTCATATAATAGTATCAACCTCTGTTGGCGCATAGTTACGCAGGGCATAGGGTGATCGACCCTTAGCCCGCTCGGTGCTAGACTCTTCTCCCAAAAATATGCAATGCTCTACATAGTACATAATGAAGCTCAACATCGTCTATTGAAGAAGCTCAGTAATTAAATACATCTCAAATACCAAAAATCCCATGCTATGAGAAGCTTCTAGTTCAAAACATACCACAAATAAAAACATACTTGGAAACCTTTGCTCCAAAACCATGTGGTAAGCTATGCATAGGAAGATTTAACTCAAACATAGCACAAGCTATA
The DNA here is from genome assembly GCA_018107945.1 of Datura stramonium. Taxonomy (NCBI): domain Eukaryota; kingdom Viridiplantae; phylum Streptophyta; class Magnoliopsida; order Solanales; family Solanaceae; genus Datura; species Datura stramonium. The sequence continues at coordinate 12,348 of JACEIK010013442.1, forward strand.
AATAGAAAATTTGGGGGTTTCGCTCCAAAAACAATGTGGTAAGCTTAGTTCGGAAAAATCATCATTCAAACTTAACATGTGGGCATTGCCCAAAGCTTTATCATACTTAGAAATACTCAATTCTCATTGGAAACATAATTATAAACATGGGTAGCTTCAAATCATTCTTTTCATTATAATATCTCATCATTATAATATGCTTCCCACAAATCTCACTTTTCATGATCATATCATCAATGGGCTTCAACAGTCATAAGGCTAGAAAAATAATTTAATTGAAACATTAGAAAATTAGCCCATGCTTCTGGTCGATAATAAAATCATAATCAATTCATACCCATGTAAAAGAAATTACGGATTCATGCATTTAGGTAAACCCTGCTTGATCATAAAGATTTCTCATGTTTAGATATAAATTGGGCATGGGTGTGGAAGAAAACACCCACTCATAACCCTACATACCTAGAAGGGATTGATTCTACCACTTCCCTGATTGCCCAAGAAAGATTTGAATGAGCGAATACTTGCTCTAAATCAGCTCTTCAACCTCTCAAGTTTGCATGCATGGAAGGAATAATCCTAGAATAGTTTTCCCTCTTAGAACCCACTAAAACGAGTCTTAAACGACGTAGTATGGGCTTTGGGAACTTAGAAATTGTGGAAAGGCCCTTACTAATTTTGCGGAAATTACTGCCAGGTGTGGTCTAACGGACGACCTATGACTCGTGGTCAAGGCAATGACTCGTCACCCAGCTCGTCAAGTACACTACTTGTCTGATCTCCAAGGCTCGTAATGGATAACCTAACGACTTGTTAGGATGACTACGACTCATGGTCACCATTCGTTGAGTGTACTGTCCTTCTCTCTTCTCTTTTTCCTTCTCCCCACTTGGCCCTAAGGACTCGTGGGGTCTGACCACAAGTCGTTGCCATGCCCGTGGGGACCCTTTTCTTAAAGATTCCCACACACCTCACTGGCCTCCCCACGAATCACTGACGACTCGTGGGCTGTCCTCATGAGTCATCCCGACTTGTCCCTAGGTACGCAACAACAACTTTTACATTTCCGTTTCAACTCCACGGAGTCCGATCTTTGAGCTCCCGGGGAGTATAACAATATCTCCCCTTAGGAACATTCGTTCCTCGAATGTTGGAAACAAGTAGGAAATAGAAACATGCAATTATCATATTCAAATGCAGTCATTTAAATCGAAAACTAATAGAATGATTACCTCCAATTCATATCATAGTTGAACAAATCTCATGCTTCACATACACACTCATACACACATAAAAGAAAGCGGAACACATGAACTGAACATAGAAAACTACATGGATTCATAGAGAAAAACTGATACCTCAAGTCAGGCCAGGCCGGTAGAGAATAAGTGTGAGTATTTAGCCTTCATATCCTTCGGTTTCCCACCTAGCTCTTTCAACATGTTGATTTCTCCCATAATACTTTAGCTGGCTTCTTCTTTGTTCCTCAGCCTCCGAACACGATGATCCAATATTTCAACTGGAACTTCCCCATAGTTAAGGCTATCCTTTACTCCTATGCTGTCTACCGAGACTACTAAGGTTGGGTCTCCCAAACATTTCATCAAAAGCAACACATGAAACATAGGATGCACGAAAGTTAACTCGGAGGGGAAAGTCCAACTCATAAGCTACCTATCAACTCTTCTCAATACCAGGTAGGGACCAACATAATGGGGGCTACGTTTTCCTTTCTTCCCAAACCACATGACAACCTTCATGGGAGAAACCTTCAGAAACACCCAATCATTCACCTCAAACTCCAACTCTCTCCTCCTCACATCAGCATATGACTTTTGACGGCTACGGTGGTTTCAACCTATCCTTTATCAACAAACCTTCATTATAGCCTCATGGACCGAATATGGCCTATCATTGCTGCCTCACCAACCTTGGAAAGCCAACCGATGGGAGATCACCTTTGCCCATAAAGATCCTCGAACGGTGCCATCTGGATACTAGGTGATAGCTATTATTATAAGAAAACTCGATCGGGGTCAAGTGATCATCCCAACTACCTTTGAAGTCCATCACACATGCTCTTAATATGTCTCAGTCACAGTTGTTCATTCTTCTTGGCCATCCATCTGCGGATGGAAGGCTGTACTGAGCTTAAACTGAGTCCCAAGTCCCTTTTGAAACGACCGCCAAAACTAGGAGCAAACTAGGCATCGGTCCGAATTAATGGACAAAGGGGCACTCCATGTAGTCGAACCAACTCTCGAATACAACAGCATCCGCTGAGTGCAGTAGTTTCACCCGGTAAGTAATGCTGACTTGGTCAACCTATCTGCCACCACCAAAAGAATAGAATCATAATGTCGGAAAGTGCGAGTGGCCTATGAAATCCCATGTTAATCTCTTCCCAATTCCAAGTAGGAATGCTAATATCCACGGAAATCGCCTCCCGACCTTTGATGCTCAACCTTTACTTCTTGACGGTTCGAGCACCTGGCTACGAATTCTTCAATATCTTTTCATGTCGTTCCACCAATATATTTCTCGCAGAGTCATGATACATCTTGGTGGCACCAGGATGGATAGAATAGATGGATTCATGAGTCTCATGTAAATGCGACTCGTCAAGTCATCAACATCAGGCGACATAAGCGACCACAGTACATGACACACCATCTCCCCTTGGGAAAGGCCTCCACCTTCTAATTTAGGAAACGGCTTCTTTGAACTCCCCAAAATTGGATCCTCATCTTGACTAGATTTAACATCAGTCACCAAGGACGATTCTCGTCTGGACAAGGAAACCGCCATCGGTCGAGTCAACCAACCTAACTTCCAACCTGCAGTCGATGTACATCTTTACCAAATCTTTCTTTCCCTTATCCACATATGGAACACACTTTCCATAGAGATCCTACTAAGTGTGTCAGCTACCACAATAGCCTTACCTGGATGGTAAAGAACACTCTATCGTAGTCCTTGAGTAACTCCTAACCACCTCCTTTGCCGTAGATTAGGTATTTCTGCGTGAACATATATTACTAATCTCTTTGGTGAAAATATCAATGTGAACCCCATACAAGTAATTCCGCCACATCTTCAATGCGAATACCAACGCTGCCAACTCTAGGTCATGGGTTAGGTAATTCTTCTCATGGACTTTCAATTGTCTTGAGGCATATGCTATCACTTTTCCTCGCTGCATCAATACACATCGAAGTCCGATTCTCGGAAGCATCACAGCCACATCACAAAACCATTTGTACCCTTAGGTAGGGTCAACACCGATCTTTGAAGTGAGTTGAGTCTTCAAGCTCTTGGAAGCTCTTCTCACAAGCCTCTGACCATTAGAGCTTCACCTTCTTCTGAGTCAGCAGTCAATGGTGCCACAATAGATGAGAAACCCTTAAAAAACCTCCAATAGTAACCGGATAAACCTAAGAAACTACCGAATATCAGAAGATTCACCCGATCTAGGCCAAATCTTCACCGCCTCGATTTTTGAGAATATACCCCTATTATGCCCTCCTCAATACCCTTAGCCCAAAAATGCCATGGAGTCCTATAAAACTCGCACTTGCTGAAGTTAGCATACAATTGGCGATCCTTGAGGGTTTATAACACTACCCTCAAATGGCGGTATGCTCCTCCTCGCTCCGCAAATATATGGATGTCATCAATGAACAAGATCAGGAACATATTCAAATATGGCTAGAATACCCTGTTCATCAGTCCATGAAAGCTGCAGGATCATTCGTTAGTCAAAATACATAACTACAAACTCTGTGACCATACCGCATTCTAAAGGCTGTCTTGGGATATCCTCTCAGAACTCCCGGCGATGATATCCGGACTTGAGATATATCTTTGAAACACTTGGCACCCTGAAGATGTTCAAACAGATCATCGATCCTAGGTAGAGGATATCTATTTTTACCGGTGACCTTGTTCAATTATCGATAGTCAATGCATCTGAAACCATTATCTTCTTACGGACAAATAAAACTGGTGCACCCCATGGTGACTTGCTTGGTCTAATGAAGCCCTTATTTGCCCAGGTCCTTCAACTGTTCTTTCAAGTCCTTAAGCTCGGCTGGAGCCATTCTGTTGGGAGGAATAGATATAGGCTGCGTGTCGGGAAGAAGATCAATACCGAAATCAAGCTCCCGCTCGGGAAAGGAACACTTAGGAAATCATCGGGAAAGACTTTTGGATACTCACACTATACGAGGCGGCTGGATAGGCGGGGTTTCGGACTCAAAATCCTTAACCCTAGCTAGGTGGTGCACGCAACCCTTATAAATCATCTTTCTGGCCTTAAGGTAGGAAATGAATTGACCTACGGGCATGACTAAACTACCCTTCCATTCTAAGACTGGCTCACCGAAACTTTGAACTCCTCTTGCCCGAGTTCTACAATTAACTGAAGATAGCATGCAAATAGCCAATCCATGCCAGAATAACATCTAAATTAGTCATGGCTAAATCTTGGCTCATCTGTTGAGGTGACCTTATGAAGGAATGAGACTGAAACCTCTATCGCCCGTCCGGCTATAACTAAGTCTCCTACTAGAGTGGAAACTAAGAAGGGTTCGAAGACATTGGGACTCACTCGAAGCTACGGGCCACATAAGGTATCACAAAAGACAAGGTGGCCCCTGGATATGGCAAAGAATATACATCAATATGGAAAACTCGCAACATACCAGTGACCACGTTTGAGGAGACCTCCTATTCTTGGCGAGATGCTAAAGCATAGAATCTATTCTGGCGCTGACTGCTGGCTGGCGCTAGTAGATGCCCCAATGTGTTGAGCGTGCGGGGAGGGGCTGCTGAGCTAGAAGCTGGAGGCCTCGGCCCACAACCTGATCCTGCCTCCTCACCCAGCTGGACAATGTCTAAGCATGTACGGGCTGCCCTTGCCAGAAGCAAACACCTGAACCTGCAAGCACTGGACTATGTGCCCCATCACATCTGCAACAAGTTGGGATGCTTTACTAGAATTTTGGGTTTGCTGCTCTGACTCCTCCCAGGCTGATGCTCTCCCTCTCACGATCATGTCTCAGAGCACTGGATGGCACACTCAGTATAAAAATGTCGGGCTGATGATCTACGGCAAGTCTGTTGTCGGTGCCAACCAGCGGACCTTCTTTGATAGAATTTGTGGTCCTTGGTCCTGGCCCTCTTAGCCTCCTTCTCTCTCGAATGTGCCGCCTCCATCTTCTAGGCATAAAACAATATGCGAGGAAAGTCCATATCCTAGTGGGCATGGCGGTCTGCAATCTTTGTCCAAATAACCTGCTATCCCATGGGCAGATCTACTCACTCGCATCCTCGTCGGCCACCAACTTTGGAGCATATTTCAATAGGCGAGTGATGAGCCCGCAAGTGTACGGGTCGTACAAGTAATATAGTGGCTCTTTTTAAGAACCAGTTGTCAGGCAAGGGACTGGACCCAGTCCCTCTAACTATCCATTTATAGCGTGAATCTTAATTACCTAAAGTGTTGGTGATAGACATTTCGTTTGAGAATAATTAAGTCTAAGTTTGGGTCAACGAAATATTCTGAAGGTACCTAGGAGCAACATAGGGTTAAAACCAGTGTCATGCGATAATAAGATTTGCAATGGAACCAGCATGGAACTACCAATTGTTATTTCACATAATTGGAATTGCATGTTCATGGTCTTTCGAGCCTCTAAACACGGCAATCTAGCCTCACTGCATCTTTGTGAGTGAGGAGTTTAATTTTCTAGTCGCGGGCAATCAATTATGTTGTGGTTTACGGGAAATGATTAGGGACTTTCGTACGTCTAACCATTTAACGCAACTCAGCCGCACACCTACTTCTTCAAGTGGTGATGTGACATCCCAAGTTGGTCTTTCATAACCCCGTGTGTCAACCAAGCAAGGTGTTAGGTATATTTCTATCCAAACACGGAACCTCTCCCGAGATTACTTCATGCTACCCACATTCTCATGTCCTGACCTAGGTAATGCCTTCTCAAGCTATTTCCCAAGCTAACAATATGCTTTTATGGTGATCAATCATAAAAACAACCACAAAACAGAATGCAAGACAGAAAACAACAATCAATAACTCAATTCCAAAAACAATATCATAGAATTACAATCATAATTCATGTCTTCAACCCTAGAGGAAGGGTTCTTGCCATTCATGTTAGTAAAACTACGTTAATCTACTCTTAATCTACTATTAATCTACTCCTAACTACATACTTACATGAGATTGGTAGATGAGAAGGAATTTGATGAACCCTAGTGAGTTCTCCCACTTCCTTCACTCCTATGCAGTTTTCTGAATAAAATCGTGACCCCCTGAAAATAAAGAGCTGAGGTCCTATTTATAGTAAATGGAGGCATTGCTGGTGGCCATCGTGGGTGGCTCCGTGTCCCACGGAGTGTATCGCGAGCACTGCCTCCGTGACCGGAGGCATCGCGAAGCTCACTGGAATTCAACCCGAAATTCTGGCCTTGGCGGCATGTTGCCGCGATGGCAACGTGTCACACTGCAAAGGCAGCGCGTCACACACTTGTGGTCATGGAGCCTCCCTGCCGTGGCACGCTGCCAACACGCGAGGGAGCTGTCTTGGGCAGCCTACCTGCCGTGGCACGCTGCCGTGGCGCGAGGCGGGCTGTTTTAGGCCTCCTCTTTGCCGACGTTCGCGTGTTGATTCCTTCTCCAACCCTCTACTTCACCAATTCATGAATTAGCTCCTCAAAAGTCATCAAAAACCTACAAAACAAAAGCTAATCATGTTGGTTAGCACATATCCTCACTTTTATATAAAATCACATGAAAATGTATCAAATAGCTTAGACAACACGACTAATTTAAGCTATAGAAAGCATCACGGGACCTATATTATTCCGTGATCACAACCCCACCTTAAAGCCTTGTTTGTCCTCGAACAACCTTTTACATATCTGATGTGGAGAATTCCCACATAACTAATTTAGCAAAAGATGATTCAAGCTACGGCTATAATGATTACGCAAGATGCAAGTTAAAAATAAGAGCATGCTGCCCAGAAATACAACATGTTTAGGGACTCTTAGCCTCAGAATCACGACTCTCAATTTAAGCAAACTCATGTCAATCAACTGATTGAGAAATCCCACATGAATTTTATCCTTCATTAAACATGTGCCCTCATGGAAAGGGAGTTACCCAATCACACGCAAAAACAATTTTTACATCACAACATGTGTGTGGGTAATAAAGAATATACACTCCTCTCACAAAAGAATTCACATGCTTCATGTCATGACCCATAGGCTTGCCCTTGGTGTTTTTACTCCACTAATTTAGGATGTATGAATGTAAGATCAAGTAGGACTTTGAAGGTTGTAAGCATGCTAGTGCAGGTAAGAGTACTGACTATGACGATAATAGTGACTATCTCCTGGCTGTATCCATACAGCGAACTTCCCTTCCTTACTTCACCTTTTTATCCTTGATGGTTTTCTTTTCCTCTTTTGTTTCCCCTTTTATTTAGGCACTTTTGACTTGTCAGTAAGGAGCTCTATAAATAATTCTTCATTCTTTTGTTTTCTTAATCCTTAACAATAATGTGACCATTTTCACACAGTGCACCTTTGACCTTTTCTCAACTTCTACAACTTGCTACTTTTCATTTCTTTTTCATCCTCTCCTCCTTCCTCTTTCAGATATTTCTTCTTCAAGCGCTCCAGAGCTTTGGGTCAAATTCAAGGTTAATGAAAGAAAGCGGATTAAACATGTTGCAGCTATCAAAGAATAGGCTCAAGGCTCCATGCTAGGGCTGACTAAGGTTAATTTTCAAGGTAGGTAAAACGAGGGATAAAGAAAATTGGGTTCATTCAAAGAAATGCTAAATCATCTCCTACAATTTACATCCTTCATTTAACTATACACACCCGGGGCAGAGTTCTAGACAATCACAATAGCATAGAATGTACCAAGAAACCTTACACTCACTGCACATGCTCAATTTAAGACACATTCAGTAGACTCTTACTCAGCTAATCACAAGAATTCAAAATTAGCTCAATAATATTGAGTCAAATTCAAAAACCACAGAAGTATTAAACAAAGTTATACACTTGCATCATTCAACACTGAACAGCTGCCGCCTCTCTGAATCATATCTAGCACATAACAAGAACATCAAACATCAATTAGCTATGGTTTCAAAAACCCGACATCTATCGACTAATTTTCCTCAAGACGGTCGTCATCCATTCATCGTCGGAAACAGTCCCTCACTATGACTAAAACATTATGGCTTGACAAAGAAAAAAATAAAAATAAAAATAAAAATAAAAATTTTATTCTTCGGTTCAAACACCCCCGTCGGAAAGGAGCCAGAAAGAAAAACCAACGGGTGATGAATTCATACTTGATTCTCAAGAAATTTTCAATTTTCAATTTTTCCACACAAGCATTACATTCTAACAATTTGTTAAGCACAATTTTGAAATTCCCTGAAATTTCCTTCACCCCACCTTAAATCATGCTATGTCCCCGTAGCATCAAATTAACACTTTAAGAGGGTGAGAAATACTCGATGAGGCCTTTAGGCCTAGCTAGTAGCATGTTCTTCCACACTTTGCACACGTGGGTGGTCGACCCCACACTTTTCCTTTTCTATGCTTCCTAGCTTCCTCCTCCGGTACTCGAGACTTCCCCTCCACCTGTGCTAACTTTCCACCAAGAACACAAACAAACAAATTAAAATAACAAAATCCAAAACAAAAATCCAAAATTACAAAGTGTACCTGAGCCATTTCTGGTTGCCTCCTGCAGCGTACCCTTTTCACGTCGTGGCACGACGTGATTTGCTCCTTCAGACTATCCCTCTGGTTCTCTTTCGAGAACCATCTCATTTCTTCTGCTGTTGAGAGGAAATCAGCCTCCACTCTATTCCTCCCTGTCTCCAACTTCTTTACAATTTGAAGCCCTTTTATCAGACTCGGGCTGAACACTTGATATTGCCTTTGGCCGTGCAACTGTGGACTCCTCCACCCCACACTCATCCTACGCAACACCTACTTGACAAGGTTTTACGTAGTGTGTGGATGGGTTTATTTATTGGTAGACCCGGAAGGTTTCTTCTTCATCCTCGACCCTCATTTTCAGGTCCCTTCTCTCAAATCAATCACTGCTCCTCCGGTGGCCAAGAATGGCCGTCCCAAGATTAAGGGTACCTGGTCATCAACCTGAAAATCTAAAATAATAAAATCGGCCCAGGTATAACAAATTTACCTACTTTGATGAGAATGTTCTCTATGATCCCGTCGGTGACACTGCGACTTGTCGGCCCGGCTGCAACATCAACCTTGTCGGTCTCAGTCTTCCCAACCCCAAGGTGTTGAATAAGGATAGGGGCATTAGATTAACTGCTGCCCTAAATCACACAAAGCTCGGAGCACTTCAGCTTTACCAATTTGTATGGGGAGGAGTGAAACTCCGGGGGTCTTTGAGCTTCTTTGGCATTTTGCTCAATACCACAATGACTGCACTCCTCAGTCAGTGCTGCAGTTGTACATCCCCAATCTAACTTTGTTCGCCATCACGTCCTTCAAGTGTTTAGCATACTTGGGCATTCCTACAAGACATCAATAAGAGGCAAATTTATGTGAAGTTCTTTGAAAGTTTCAAAGAACTTTTGTATTCTTCCTCCTTGCTCTTTCTTAGTCTCTGAGGAAGTGGTGGTGAGTGGTCTTTGTGCTGGCTGCAATGAAGGTTGTGCATTTTGTTGCCCAGCACTCTGATTTACTCCAATATCGGTTGGCGGTCCTGGTCTTACCAACTCATTGCCACCTGCTTTCTCTCAACTCTCTAGGCACTGCATGTTGCTGTCTTCCACTTCTAAGGCGATGGCATTGACTTGCCGGGGGTTAGGATCTGCATCGCTTGACAATCCCCTTGCAGCCTCATATTCTGAGCAGTTTGCTATTTGACCCACTTGCTTTTCAAGATTTCGGGTGGCTACTTGTTGGTTCATTAAGTCTCTTCGCCATCCTTGTGATTTGCTAACTGATTCTGGGTCTCACTAATTTTCTGCGGTGTCTCTCCATGCAGCTGCTACTATGCCCATCAATGTTGCCTATTCTGCTGATAATGATATTGTTGAGGTTGCATAAAATTCTGCTTTTGATTTCCACCCCAAGAAGAATTCAGGTGGCCCTGCCAATTGCATGTTGGAGTTGTTTCCAAATTCTGATTCCTGTGCATTCCCAACAAAATTTGATTCCGAATTGGCTCCATAAGATTCTGCATTATGCCCATTATTGCCGCAGACGTCACACCAACTCGGAGCTTCTTTGAACTGCATTAACCTGGGCCTGGTGTTGGTGCATATCAGTTTATTGAATTTGAGTCATAATTTGATGTTGGAGTGAAGCTAATTGTACTGCCAAGGCATTCAAATCTTCTGCTTCTGTCAACCCTGATCTTCTTCCTGCCTCTATCGATGAAATTCAGCACAGTACCACTCTCTTTTAGTTTCCTTGTGCAGTCTGTTCAACAAAGTGTACAACTCATCATACGTCTTCTCAAGGCTTACCGGCTGCAGAGTCTGTGTGTTTTGTATGGGTCTAGACTTTCTAAAGGTATGGGCCAGCACTTCATTTGATTGCTGATGATGGGGACAGTCTCTCAACAATGACTTGAATCTTTCCCAAGCCATGTACCACTTCTCATCAGGCTCTGGCAGGCCCCAGTGTCTCCTTCTCAACTTTGCGGTTTTGCCTGAAGGAAAAAATCTGATAAGGAACTTTCTGGCCAAGTCATCCCATGAAGTAATGGAGTTTGGTGGCTCAGCCTTCAGCCACTTTTCGCCTCTCCCAACAATGAAAATGGGAAGAGGGTTAAGCGGACATAATCTGTGGGCACGCCGGTGGGGCAGACGTATCACTAATCTCAAAAGAAAGCTCTGTAAGTGCTGCTGCAGGGTCCTCATATTGCCCTTCCAGTGAACTGACCACTAGAATGTTACAACTGCACCCATATTCTGTTTAAGCTCAAAGTTTCCTCCGGGCTCCGGTTTACGGATACTAGAGTCACATTTGTCAGCTAGTGGGATTGCCACTTCGCGAACTGGTCTAGCTGCCATTAATGCCGATAACAGTTGTACTTGTCCCGCGGGTGGTTGTTGTTGTACCTTTTCTTGAAGTCTCTTCAGCTTTTGCTCTAGAGCTATTCTCAACTGCGAAATGGATTTGGCGTTTCAGGTTCAAACACTTGGCTCCACACAAGCTCTCTATTTCTAGCCAGCTCGGCAGGACAACCTGTCACCACCAAATAGACAAACTAAGACCAAGTTTTCTCAACACTTAAGGAAAATTTAAAAATCACACAAAAATAGATAAATTATCAAAACCCAGCGAGTCCCAGGCAGCAGCGCCAAAAACTTGATGAGCCCGCAAGTGTACGGATCATGTAGGTAATATAGTGGCTCTTTTTAAGAACCGGATTATCGAACCCGAGGAATGGACCCCCATTCCTCTAACTATCCATTTATAGCGTGAATCTTAATTACCTAAAGTGTTGGTGATAGACATTTTCGTTTGAGAATAATTAAGTCTACGTTTGGGTCAACGAAATATTCTGAAAGTGCCTTAGGAGCAACATAGGGTTAAAACCAATTAATCATGCGATAATAAGATTTGCAATGGAACGAGCATGGAACTACCAATTGTTATTTCACATAACTGGAATTGCATGTTCATGGTCTTTCGGAGCCTCTAAACACGGCAATCTGGCCTCACTGCATCTTTGTGAGTGAGGAGTTTAAATTTTTCTAGTCGCGGGCAATCAATTATGTTGTGGTTTACGGGAAACGATTAGGGACTTTCGTACGTCTAACCATTTAACGCAACTTGACCGCACACCTACTTCTTCGAGTGGTGATGTGACATCCCAAGTTGGTCTTTCATAACCCCGTGTGTCAACCAAGCAAGGTGTTAGGTATATTTCTATCCAAACACGGAACCTCCGAGATTACTTCATGCTCCCATCTCATGTCCTGACCTAGGTAATGCCTTCTCAAGCTATTTCCCAAGCTAACAATATGCTTTTATGGTGATCAATCATAAAGCAACCACAAAACAGAATGCAAGATGAAAACAACAATCAATAACTCAATTCCAAAACAATATCATAGAATTACAATCATAATTCATGTCTTCAACCCTAGAGGAAGGGTTCTTGCCATTCATGTTAGTAAAACTACGTTAATCTACTCCTAATCTACTATTAATCTACTCCTAACTACATACTTACATGAGATTGGTAGATGAGAAGGGAATTTGATGAACCCTAGGTAGGTTCTCCACTTCCCCTTCACTCCTATGCAGTTTTTCCAGATAAAATCGTGACCCCCTGAAAATAAGGAGCTAAGGGTCCTATTTATAGTAAATGGAGAAACGTGCATAATTTGGCTTGTCGTGGAACGGCTCCGTGTCACAGGTGTATCGCTGAACACTGCCTCCGTGACACGGAGGCATCATAGCTTCACTGGAATTCAACCCGAAATTCGGCCTTGGCGGCATTTGCCGCGATGGCAACGTGTCACGCTGCAGGGCAGCGCGTCACACACTTGTGGTCGCGGAGCCTCCTGCCGTGGCACGCTGCCAACGCGCAGGGGCTGTTTTAGACAGCCTGCCTGCCGTGGAACGCTGCCGACGCGCAGGCGAGGCTGTTTTAGGCCTCCTCTTTGCCGACGTTCGCGTGTTGATTCCTTCTCAAAGCCTCTACTTCACCAATTCATGAATTAGCTCCTCAAAAGTCATCAAAAACCTACAAAACAAAGGCTAATCATGTTGGATTTAGCACATATCCTCACTTTATATAAAATCACATGAAATAAAATCACATGAAAATGTATCAAATAGCTTAGACAACACGACTAATTTAAGCTATAAAGCGTATCACGGGACCTATATTATTTCCCGTGATCAGCGAGGGAACTCAAGACCATACTCTTATATAGTCATTCTCCCTTGTTTCAAATTCATGAACTCAGTTGTTTTCAACTCCCTCATCTCTCGAGGGAAGAACCAATATAGAAATGCAACTTGGAACTCTTCCCAAGTGACCATATCTTCTCCTGTGACCCTGCTATCCTTCCACTGATGAAACCAGATATGTGCAACCCCTTTCAGCTGATAAGAGGCTAACGGCGCAATCACCCCCATTTACCCCCATAACCTGGGTTATTTTGTTACACCCCGAAATTTTATTTTGATGATTATTTGATGGTTATATGTCATATTAAGGGAATTATGGATTGTATGTTGTCCGTAGGTGAGGAGGGAAACATGTTCAAAGGGAAAAGCGAAGAGTATGTGAAGTTTGTAAATGAGGGTCAACTTTAAATGCTCATATCTCCAAACATATAATGATCTAGAAGTCCCATAACATATCAAATGATAGGTATTTGAGTCTAGTTTACAGTGAAAAAACCACTCATCAATCGGAGTTCGAAGTAAAAAGTTATGCTCATTTGAAGACAGCACTGTCGGCTGAAAAAGCACCCATGCGCGGGGGCACGTCGCACGGGCGCCGCACGCGGGCACCGCCCAGCCTGCCTATATGAAGTAATTTTGAGCTAAAAAGCTCATTTATACTCCGTTTCACTTCATTTTTGTTTCAAAATTCACAGAATTAAGAGCTCCATCCAATGGTGAAAACAAATCCCAGGTAATAAATTGTATGGATAGGTCAAATTTCCTTATAGTCCAAGCTTG